>CABHPH010150272.1:0-12138 GCA_902168325.1 Peromyscus nudipes
GGGTTTATTTAAGATATGAGAATAGTTAGCAAGAAGCCTACCACGGCCAGGCAGGACCAGGAAAACTCTAGCTACAATAAATGTGTGTTTTCATGGCTGCCAGCAGCACATGGTAACACCTGAGCATCAAAAATCCACTTGGGAGCTTGCTTCTTGATCCCAGCTTCCAATGGACCCCTACTCCCTCCGAGCAATATGGAGTTAACTTCCCCTCTCTGTCCCAGAGCTTTGTTCAGGTAGTTAGATTTCTCGGTGAACTGGAACTTCTCTGCCGGAAAACTTGGTCTTTCATCTGGTGCTAACTGCTTTGTATGTTTAAAACTGACATGCTGGGTCTTTGGTTGTTCATGTAAGCTCTACCAGAAGAGGATATTTTTAATTTTTTTTTTTTTTTAGTTTTAAATATTTCAATATTTTTAAAGGACAAAACCAACTCTACAAACAGTGTTTATCGTCATGATTCAGTGTCTGTTCAGTTTAAGTCACCAGTTTTCCTTTTAAACAGAGCAAAGGGTAGACCTAGGAATAGCATCAGGCACTGCCTCTCTTTCTGCCTCAGCCTCTGCAGAGAAATGCCTGCTGGCAACCGGAAATGACACTTCATGTGTGACGTTCTTAGGACTATGTGTTAAGATCAATGCACATGGTCTATTTAATGGGTAATAGGGATTTATTAAGATATAAATTGAGGAAATACACTCCCGAATACAGAACCAAGTAGACAGCTGAAGTTGTCCTCCACCTGGTGGTTAGATCAGACCAGGAAGCAGGCATCAGGGAGAAGGGCTCATGACCCTTTTAAGAGGTCACATACAACGACAAGAAGCACCTCTCCTTCAGGCCATATAGACCAAGGTCATGAGTGGAGCAAATAACACCACAACTATGACTGTTGAAGAAGAGAAAAAAAAATAGTTGTTTTTTGGTTTGTTTGTTTGTTTGTTTGTTTGTTTAAGCTTTTTGTCTTTGTAAAAAGTATTAAAATACGTCTGAGCTAAAAATTAAATATAATTCTGTCAGCATTTTAGAGTACAGACTCACAGGAGACAGACTTTTATACTGCCTCCCTCAGCAGCCTGAGAGGTCCCCCTGGAGTTTTAGGGGCCTCAACTCAGGTCTCAGCAGGGATGCATGGTTTTGACACTGAAGGCGGTTTTAAGACTAGCTGGTGCAGTAAAGCGGAGGTGGAAAGACATCTTAATATAGGCCTAAGCTTGTTTGAGATTGCCAGGGAAAAGGAGTCAGGTGCCGCTCAAGGCCAAACTCATGCAGACTTTAAGCCTGACTTGTGGCTTTTTTTTTTTTCAAGACAGGGTTTCTCGGTGTAGCTTTGCACCTCTCCTGGATCTCACTCTGTAGACCAAGCTGGCCTCGAACTCACAAAGATCCGCCTGCCTCTGCTTCCTGAGTGCTGGGATTAAAGGCGTGCGCCACCACCGCCCGGCGACTTGTGGCTCTTTTAGCATAAAATATCTGTATGTGGAAGGAACATTACCTCTCTGTGGGAAGCAAATGTTAATTGTACTGGAATTCTTACTTCTCAGTTGGTGAAAGCCTCTAATACGAATTCTAGGATGGCGGCTCCTCTCTCTTTCATGGCCCTCCAATTTTTCTGTTTTTCTCTCATGCCACAAATCAACCCTTTGAAAATTTGAAATGCAAGCTAGGTTAAAAGCTTTCTTTCAAGTCATCCACAGACTATTGACAGCAGAGAGTCACGAGGCTGCGGAGAGAGGTGGCTGAGCTGTTGCTTGGTTCTCAGCATGGATGATGGGTAAGGATGGACGGTTGTTTAGAAACTAATTTGTGTTTGTATAGTATTTGTCTGTTGGAGGCCTGGAAAAAAAATATACGGCAGTCCACATCATTTATGGTTGCCTGTCATCTTCTGACATTTTGAAACTCAGATATTACTAATTAATATTGTTGGAGCTTGCTGTGTTTATTCGGAGGACATGGCCTGTCTTTAAAACAAGGCTGAGAAAAAGAATGAAGGAGAGAAATCAGTATGTCTCCCACTAACTATAAGAGTCTACAGTTTGGGAACTAATGAAGTAAAATTCATTCATTTAAAAAATGATAATGTTCTAATACAAAGACGCCAGTGTAAGTAGAAGCTAATTCCTGTGTCTACAACAGTGAGATCTTCCTAACAACGGTGTTCTGCTTTTAGTAATGTTCTGTAATTGACTTGGAAGATAGAATTCTATGTTTTGCTTATATTTTTATGTTTATATTTCAGGGTTTTTCTTCCCCCCCCCCCCAAGAGAAGTTTCTCTGTGTAGTCCTGGCTGTCCTGGATCTCGCTCTGTAGGCCAGGCTGCCCTCAAACTCACAGAGATCCACCTGCCTTTGCCTCTCAAGTGCCTGGCAGCTTTTGCCTTCTTAGGAAAATGTCATAACAAAGTTAAGGTTTGCTTGAGCACCGGTTTGTGTTGAAGTATTTTAAATGGCACTTTGTAGGGAACTGTTTTCAGATGCTTTTAGTACTTGTGAAGTCCTAAGTGTCTGACTGGAAATACACATAGTGGTGTCTCTGCACTTTACCTGACATGAAGACCTCGCAGGCTCAAAGGAAAGCCTAATCCCTTCGAGGCAGCCAGTAGGTGCTGTTCTTTGAACAGGGCTTTCCCAGCAGCCAGGCCAGACTACGGCACTGCCCTGCTTTCCTCATGGCCCCGGGTCAGGCCGAACACTGTGTTAGCCTCAGGGAACATGGAGAAAAGCAAGGCAGCGCCATAGCAGCATTCTGGATGAGAAAGAGGAAAACTCACGGAGACTGTGGATTATGGGGAGTGGGTGTAACAAGGAAACGCTGTACATCCGCACAGCTGTACCTAACTTGGAGCTTTTAAAGGAATAATTGACACAAAAGATGACATTTTTCCATGTAGAACTGGCCCTTGGTGACATTTTTCTCTTTGGTTCCCTTAGTCACTGACTCCAGAAACGAACTGGCACCTGCTTAAAATGGGTAATGATGGACCTTCATAAATGCCGAGCACCGTCTATAAAAAGGTTCGTTACGTGTGTGGTATAGTGCTGACCTCTTAGTGTCACAGACTGAAAAAGACATTGGGGGAATCTATCACCTGGACAATTGCTGCTTGCAACCCTGGTACATGTGTTTACCTTGACAAAGTAAGTGTTGCTATTGTATGTGTGCAATCCACTTGTGCATTATCTGCTTGTAGTAACTAACACTGCTTTTGAATTAGTGTGATATTTAAAAATTGGTACTATAGACTTACCTTACTAAACCAAAAACTCTAAATATTGCTTTAGAAGTAGAAACTAACAATATACGACGGGCTTCTACATAGTTCTGTGTAAGGAGGGTAATGATTGTTGGCTCTTTTATACATACAGATGTCTCTAGCGCTACGTAAGCCTTCAAAAGACTGATAGGTACAGGATAGTTATAAATCTGTTCTCTTGACTTTCAAATTAACTTCACCCTTTTTGGTTGCTTTTGTAAATGTAACTAACTGTCAACATGCTACAGAAGTCAGGCTTCTGACATAGGAACCCGGAAGATATTTTTGAGATACGGGGACATTGCTCACAGGGCACGTAGACTGGACTTGAGGTGTGCCTGGCAGAAGGGCCATTCCTTCTGTACCTTGTACTCACTTACAATTGGGCCAAAGGAGTTTATTGCCACTAACACCTTGGCATGTGTCGTTTCCCTCCCTGAAACATGGGATACAATCAGACCAGTGGGGACAAAACCTGATGCCAGCTACGAGGGACACTGAACGAACCGCCAGCTCTAAATCATGATGTCTTCAGCAACTATTACTCAGGGACAAGGCATGGAGTTGTCAGAGTTGCACTGAAGCCAATGCTGGACATAATAGCACTTGGCTATAATTCCAGCGCTTGGAAACCTGAAGAAGGACAAAGTTTAAAGCAGCCAAGGTAGGCTTCATGATGAGAGCCTGCCTCGAACCAACACAATTAAGTGGATTGTGCCGGCCCTTCCAAAGTAACTAAAAGCCAAGAGGTGATGTAGAAATGGCTCATGTGCATGGGAATCAGACCCCATCTGCATGTGCTCTAACCTGGCTCCCTACTTGTATTTTATTCATATTTGTTACACACACACACACACACACAGACACACACACATTTCCCCTGTAGACTGAGGTGTTAAAATGAAGAGTAGAGATATGAAATGGGCCAATTTGGAAGGAATGATTATGTTCTAAAGAGACAATTGTGTTCCCTTCTCTGGCTATCAGACTGTTGGAACAGTGGACTTTAAGAAATTAGAATCTTGGTGGGGTGTTGTGGCACACACCTTTAATCCCAGCACTCGGGAGGCAGAGGTAGGTAGATTTCTTTGAGTTTAAGGCCAGCTTGGTCTACAAAGTAAGTTCCAGGACAACCAGGGGCTGTTACACAGAGAAACCCTGTGTGTGTGTGTGTGTGTGTGTGTGTGTGTGTGTGTGTGTAAGGGGGGACACTAGAATCTCCCCCCAGATATCTCCTGTGTAGAGGAAATGGTTGATGCCCTGGGGGCAGCCAGAGGAGGAACTTGTCTTCTGGACAAAGATTCACAAGTTGTCAGGTGATCTTGAAGGAGAGACTTGGAGCTGAGACCAGGGTAGGCAGGGGACCCCTCTTTGATGGATTGCTTAATTATACACATCTCTTGCCTTCTAGTTCAACCCTATCTTATGCCAGGACCCCTGAAGATGGACTTAGGAGGGCCACTGAACTTTATTTTCCCTCTTCCCAATGTGGCCATATTGAATAAATCTTGTTTACTTCTTTTTTAAACACACACACACACACACACACACACACACACACACGGCTCCTTTAACTGGCTGATTGAGGACAGGTGGTCAACCCTGGCTTGCTGGGGTGCAGGCTGTGATCCCCATATCTGGTAACAAATTGGCTTGGATAGGAAGGTTTCACTAATACTCAGGGTCTGGGCTTTAGGGTCATAAAATTGCCTTGTTAACCTGAGATAATAAAACCATGAAGACCATAGTGATGCCTAGAATAGTAAAATAGGGGGCCCACTCTCCACCTTTGGCATCGTTATTTCTGGTATGCTGTGGGAAAACAAGTTTATTTTGATTTTTCTCAGTTTGGACCTGTTTGGTTGGAACCTCCAGCTTACACCCTGCATGATCCAGGAAGTCCCATTCATGTCTCTCTCTCCAAATCCCACCCACTCATAGAGTCTCCAAATGAAGGAAATGCACCAAAAAGCCCAGTTCCATATTCTTGGTGGCTATGACAGCTCCTCCCCTGAAGTTGCCAGCCGCCTAAGTCCCCGCCAAAGTGCTCAGCTTTTGACCATATTTGAGAACAAACCCAGCTAGTGGCAGATACATCATCACTCCTTGCCTACAACCTATAAAGTCTCCCTGTTTTTGTTTGTGGGTACGGCTTCTCTGGCCTCGATCTCTGAGACTGGAGAATCCACCCAGGAGTTGCTTTGCTCAAATAAACCTGTTGTTACACATTTTCAGTTCGGCTTGATCTGGCTTACTGTGTCGGTGGAGAAACCTATTGTGGGGCGAGGGGCAGAACACCTATTAGGGCCTATAAAGTGGCACTAGGTGGTGGGATTTCAAGAGCTTTCTTTGTGTCCAGGGCTGCTCAGGCTCATGGACATGGGAAAGCCAGATTCCACAGAAACAAAGCACGGGAAAACATGACCAAAGGCCTGAGAGCCTGGGACCTGAGGAAACTGTTTCTGGGTCCAGGCTCTAGGCTGGTGCCGACTCAGTCAGCTGGGGAAGTGAGCCGAGCAGAGCAGTGGGGAAGACCCAGATGGCAGCCAACCCTGACAGCTCTTGTGTTTAACTCTCTCACACACACACACCAGCCCCAACCCTGCATTCTGCAGTATCTGTGCAGAGGGAAGATATGGGAGAAGGAGACTGGAAGGGAGTAGGCAAGCCTACCCAGGCAGGAGGTCTTTGCAGCATTTTACTGCAATTTCTCTTGGCTTTGTTTCCCCAGTGATGCATTTAGCTACAACACGTAGGGAGAGACCCCATTCAGGAGAGTGGGGTCATTATCTACACACAAAAGGCCATTTAGGGAGAGAACAGCTCTGCCATTCAGGCTGCGGCTGCCCGAGTCCAGGTCCATTAGAAAAAGGTGAGCTATGTAAGTGGGACTCTGAAACAGATGCAATAATTAAGGCTGACGGGGCACCCTCCCCTCCCCCCAGCCAAGCTGCCTGGGATCATAAACTAATTTCCCTGAAAGTTCTCAGCTTAGGGGAAGCAAATCATGGACTCTAAATGACAGTTGTGTTGTTAACCTTAACCCTAGTGGCTAGCTAACTTTAGAACCTATTATATGACTAAAGAAAGGAGGCAAGAGGGGAATATTTTTTTTACAACAAAGGAATGGATTATGTACTTAAAGATATTTGAAAATACTGGTTCTGTCTGAGTGCTATTTCTTTTTTATTATTTTTTATTATGTAAAACAATTTTTAAAATTTAAACGTATTTTGATCATATTCTTCCCTTCTCCCAAGTCCTCACAGATCCTCTCCCCATCCCTAACCATGCAACTTTGTTCTTCCTCAAAAAAAAAATAAACAAAGAAAAAAAATACAGCAACCCCTCCAACCAATAAACACAATAAAACAACACCCAAAAAGAAACAAACAAAAACTCACCAAACTATAACCAAATAAAAGCTCATTAAAAAAACAAAATCTCTGGAGTCTGTTATCTGTTGTCAGGTACTCCTGAACATGAGGCCTGCCCTGGAGTGGCTGATGTACCCAGTGTTACTCCATGGGAAAACACTGATTTCCCCTCTCCCAGCAGGTAGAAATGAGAGTTCAGTTGTTAATGTTTACCCTAGTGGCTAGGTTTGCACTCATTCACTTTTTGAAAACCTTTTGGGTATGATTTTTATTAGATGTAACTTTTATAGGGTTGGCTGTTCTTTTTTTCTAATTCAACATTTTTGACATTTCGTATCTCTCTGTACATGGTCTGTGTAAAAAAAAAGTAAAAATACATTTGTTTTTAAATTAACAGTGTTTCATTTTAGTGATGAAATACAGGGAAGCGTTGGAAATGATCCCCCTCATCCCCAGACCTAATTGTCTCTTATTAAACACAGTGTAAAAAGAGAGCCAAGAGAACATGGGTGTTTCACATACAAACTTCTGACCTGTCTCAGCTAAAGGAGGAAAACAAGCAAACTTTCCCCATGAATAATCATGAGAAGAACAAATCAGAGACAGATGGTGTCCTAGAGGTGAGGGGACTCCCAGGGGTGACAACCAGGCCTCAGTGCCATCTAAATAACCACATTTTCAGATGTCAAGCATCTACCATGTCCATGAGTCCAGTGTCCTGCTTAAAAACCAATGCTGGGCTAACTGTACTCCAGACATTTTCTGTGGCTCGGTTGGCTGGGATGTTTCAGTTACTAAAGACTAATCATATAGTAAGGGTATGGATAAACAGTGGCCAATAAATATGGACCTCAAACATTACTTATAATGTTGAATAATTTTAGAATGAGCCTTGACTAATCATTTTGTATATAAATAATGAAAATAACACAGAACGCCCAAAGTGTGAGTTCATGAGAGGTCCCTTCTGTTAGATTACATGATGAGTCTGCTTTTCATGTCCCATTTCTAAAGTGACTTGCAGGTAGTACAGAGGTAGAAATTAGCTACTTGGAAACCAGAGATTAATAGTTCACTCACACGTTATGGACAGTCATTATCACCTGCCCACATTATTATTACTCTCAGGAGAAAATATTTACCAAGTCCTAGGCATTTAACCCCAAATTGATATTGCCTCTGTGTTCATGTTGCTTAATTAAGAATTTAAGAAGTATGTATAAAAGGACATTGCAGCCGGGCAGTGGTGGCGCATGCCTTTAATCCCAGCACTTGGGAGGCAGAGCCAGGCAGATCTTTGTGAGTTCGAGGCCAGCCTGGGCTACCAAGTGAGCTCCAGGAAAGGCGCAAAGCTACACAGAGAAACCCTGTCTCGAAAAACCAAAAAAAAAAAAAAAAAAAAAAAAAGGACATCGCCTTCAAGTTTCATGAAATTCTCTTAACATTTTGACATCGCAAGTTTTACTCAGGACCAGCGAGATGGCTTAGTGGATGCTTGCTGCCAAGCCTGAAGACCTGAGTTGAATCAAATCTCTGGGATCTGCATAGAGTGGGGTGAGCAGAACCAACTTCTGTAGGTTGTCCTCTGACCTCCACACACATGTCATGGCACACACACCACACACACATGCACACACACACTCGATATTATTTTTTAAAGTTTCGTATAGATAGATAAAAGAACAAGCAAGCGAGCGTCTTTGAATCTTTTGGTTTGTAGGAAAACACTGAAAGTGGATGAAGGGCTGTAGCCTAACCCAGGGTTGAGAACAGGAACTTGGTTTATTTCCTCTGAGACACTGTGTCCAAATGCTTGCTGGACACCAGGCACTGGTGTGAGCGCTTGTGTACACAGGTTTCACAGAGAGTCAGGAGAGTACAGTCACTCAGAAAGCCACGACGGACGGTGAGGTCACTGAAAAGCAGAGCAAGGCATGGCGGGTTTGGCTGAGGCTTCACCAAACAAATTTTTGAGCAAAACCTTGAAGAAGGTGAAGAATTCAGCTACATGGATTTTGGGGTGGAAAGGTGTTCTAAACTACAACTAGGGATATTGCAAAAAGAAAACTATTTGTTAAAGACCCTATCTCAAAAACAACAACAACAAAAAAAGTTAATTTGCTCAAACTATAATTAGCCTGTGTGACACTACCCTACAAAATAATAAATACTGCCAACACCAGATTACACTTACAACCAGCCCTACTTATAGTCAAGGACCAGCAAATTAAGTGTCATATATGTTCTAACCTTCACATGTACCATGCTCCCTGTTAGGGACTGGTGTGATGTTACATTCATAATTAAGCAACTAGCTTCATATTTGTTATTGAGTCACAAAGGAAAACATGAAGATTCGCCCAAGGAAGGAGATATCCAGTCTGCCAGGATCCCAGCCAGAAACAGGGCACACTCAGGCCATCTGAGGACAGTTTAATTAAAGGGCTCTTTATTGTGGTGTCTAAATGGTTAAGGGTAATCAACAAGGGATGTACAGTACCCAGCGCAGCAAGAATGAAAAGCTACAGCTGTGCCTGGGTACCACCGTGGAAGGCAGGGATGCCTATGAGAAGATAGTTGCAGACATAATTTACTTCATAGTAATTGTGGCCTTCTGTAAAGACTTGGACCCAGTCTGAGGCTCTACAGCAGGGGGAGGTCCAGGGGGAAATTATATAGTATAATACCCCATCTCTCCCTAGGGCAGAGAGCAGGGTGGAGAAGGCCAGAGTGGATCTTAAGGGTGATGGAGAATATCCTGCATGATAGGAAGCAGATTTTACTGGCCAAGTGAAAGATCCTGGTATCAGTTTTTCTAAAAGTGATAGACAGCAAAGGATGGTAGGATCAGATCCGTATTCTCCAAAGGGAGTTGCTCTTGTAATCTGATCAGGTTGGAGTCAGGCATAAGGATGTAGGAAGCTCAGTTGTTTGTAATATGTCAGCCGGAGAAAAGAAATCTGCTAATATGGTGGTTGTGGGTAGTGGGGGTGGGGGCTCAGAGGGACTCGAGTTTGAGTGGGTCTGGAAATGGGAAGTGGAGAGGAGGAAATGAGACAGGCAGAGAATTTGGTTTGTGTAGTGAGACGCATGGTGTCATCCTCCCTGCAGGTGAATTCCCTGGGTTTGGGGATGGAAAAGGTCATATAAACTTGATTTTAAATAGAGTGGGAGTCTTCCAGGAACCCAGCAGCAAATACCAAATCACCACCCACACTGAAACAGGAGTTTAACAGGATGCCATGTCTTGCATCCTAACAAGAGTCAGAGCTGGGCATTTTGTATGAAACATTTTCTCCACTCTTCAGTATATAAATAAATGCAGACACCTGCCCCCCCCCTTTTATGAGTGAAAAAATCATCCTGAGGTGCTGAGAGGTCAAAGTTCTTGCTCACATTTAGAACTGGAGTCCAAACACCTCAGACCTAGCAGAACTTCACCTCCACGGACTGCTGTGTCTGTAGGTCCCAGTGAGTCAGGGAAGCCTGTGGATGTAGTCAAGAAAAAGTGAAAACCCCTCTCTTGTGAGGTCTCAGTTCATTGGGAGGAACATATGGGTCTGGTCTCTTTGGACTCTAGAGTGAGCTGTCATTGGTTTTGTTTGCTTTTCTTTGCTTTTATACTACTGGTGGTTGAACCCAGGGCTACCACTGAGCTGTGCATCTCCAGCCTTTGGTTACTTAAAACAAGACCTTGCTGTGTAGCCCAGGCTGGTCTTAAATTTCACAGTGTGGCATAGGCTGCCCTATTCTATCTTTGCCTCGTAAATATTGGGATTATAGGTTTTATAGCCTTAGAATTTTTGTGGTCCCCATGAAAAGGTTATGAGCAGTATGTGCTTCGTCATGATTCAAGGGCTTAAAATTAGTTGTGGAAGCAAATGAACACAGGAAACACTCCTACATGTGATAATGTTATTTGAAACGACAAGCTGCATCAAGCTTACGGCTTGAGAAAATGGCAGAGTGCATCATCCTAAGTTGTGTGGAAGGAACTTGAAGTGAAAATAGCACTGTTGTGTGCTGATGGCCTCAGACGTTTTGGCATCTGAGGGTTGGTTTGCAAAGGGATATCCTCTTCCCAGGAAGTTTCTTAAGTGTGTAATTAGTTATACTTCGCTAAAGAAAGTACATATCAAACGGTCTGAAAATGGAAATGTCTGGAATTTTTTTATTTAACATTTATTTTTGAAAATCAGTACCAAAAGCAGTTTGCTTCTTTGATAAACAAGGGGAAAACAATCTGTTTACATTGTTGCTGAAGGAGAAGCTGAAATTGCAAATGTGATATGATCTGAATTCTTATCTCTTTCATGAAAAATGCCATCAGCAAACTTTAGTCTAAGATCTTTGAGGCTCCACAAATCACACTGTGTGTGTGGAAAAATCAAGTCCACTTTCAATAGAAAGATAAGGCATCTCAAATAATGGCACCTAGAAAAGCTTTTCTTAGTAGAGTATATTATAATGGCTGAGACCCAAAGACCATCTTTGTGTGATGCTTTGGGTACTGCATCGCATGGGCCAACTATGGAAGCTTTGTGGAAAATTATGTTGGGAATGTAGTCCCCCAAGCAGGAAAGCAGATACTGCTTATATTAATATTAATTATATTTATAAGCAAAAAGGAAAAAAAATGGTCTTAGGTAGCTAGACAGTATGAAGGATGTCATGTGTTGTTATTTAGTAAAACATTGTAGTAACACAGAAAAGGTCACAGTTTCATGTACAAGAACTGAAATGAGTTGAGCCTTGGCTCAACATCTGGTTCCAGTACACGTACTTACCTATGCCAATTTGCTTAATGCTCCTCACTTCTATGTTATACAGATGAGGGAACAGAGGGGGACAAGTACTTGAGGAACTTGCCCAAATAACTTACACACGAAGTCAACGAAAGTGCTGGGTTCTGAACTCAGGTGGATTGCTTCCACGCTTCTCATCCTTTTTAATCTACACAGGACCTTGCTATGCAGCCCAGGCTGGCTTCCAACTCCATGACGCTGCCTCAGCCTCCCTACCCAGCAATTACAGGCACATGCCCACCATTGAGTTCTCCTCCCAACTGCCAAAGGCTTTACAAAATAAACATTTTCTCCTCATGAACAGTTTCTCAAGTAAAATTACAAGACAGCCAACGATTTGCAAACATAAATAAAAATTTAAAAAGCAAGGCAGTGCTGTGGATATCACTCTGTATCAATAAAGCGCTGATTGGCCGGTAGCCAGACAGGAAGTATAGGCGGGACTAACAGAGAGGAGATTTGAGGGAACAGGAAGGGAGAGGGGAGACGGCCTGGAGCCGCAGCCAGGAGAAGGAAGATGTAAAGTACTGGTAAGCCACGAGCCACGTGGCAAAGTAGAGATTAATAGAAATGGGCTAAATATAAGAGTAAGAGCTAGACAATGATAGGCCTGAGCTAATGGCCAAGCAGTTTAAATAATGTAAGCGTCTGTGTGTTTATTTTATAAGTGGGCTCGGAGACTGGCGGGACTTGGGAGCT
>CABHPH010150272.1:12538-37537 GCA_902168325.1 Peromyscus nudipes
GACAAAAGTGTAGCGTGAATCTTAACAGGTCTTATCAATAAAACAAACCCGGGAGTCAGGTATTGGGGTGAATGCTGGGAGATCAGAGAAGCAGAACAAGCCACAGCTACCTCACCTCGCCAGTTCCTCAGCTGATCCTGTTTCCTCAGACTGGAAGCTTCTGAGTCCTCATCCAAATGGATCTCAGCTGAACTGCTTCTCAAAAGCCTAAAAGCTTAACCAGCCAAATGCTTCTAGTTTCTGGTCTTCATGCCTTATATACCTTTCTGCTTTCTCCCATCACTCACTGGGATTAAAGGCGTGAGTCACCATGCTTGGTTGTATCCTTGAACACACAGAGATCCAGGTAGATCTCTGCCTCTGGTAATGCTAGGATTAAAGGCGTGTACTACCACTGCCTATCCTCTATGTTTAATATTGTGGCTGTTCCATTCTCTGACCCCAGATAAGTTTATTAGCGTGCACAATATTTTGGCGAACACAATACCACCACATAAAAGATAATCAAAACCAAAAGATCTGCAGGGAGAATTAATAGTGGAAATTTTTTTAATCTATTTTTTGAAGAAGAATGGGAGGTTAAGTAAAAAGAGTTTAATTAATGCTCTAAGGCTGACCCGGTGTTCTCATAATTGTAAAAATATGCTCTTCATTGTTCCTACAACATTTCTCGCTTCAGTTGGAAGGGAGATTAGAGTTCTGTCTTAGAATAATTCTATTCCTAAGCAAGAGAGAAAGGTTCTAGAGTCTCTGTCTCAAAATCTCCCTCTCCAAAATTTAATTTATGGATTTATCTATATATGGTGCTGGGAATTAAACCCAGGACCTCACACAGTTAAGCATGTGGCCCAGAACTGAGTCACATTCTAAGCCCTAGATAAATCTCAGAAACATAACATTGGAAGGAAGAAACAAAATGCAGAGTGAAACAGGTGATACTGTGATGCTCAAACACCAAGCAGCATTTAATAGTATACTAACTATTAACAGTGATCCATCTTTCCAGAAAGAGCTGTTCAAAGAAATCCACACAGTGGACAACAACATGGAGGAGTCGGTCGTCTGTGTGCAGAGGTTGGAGGGAATGGATGAGACAGAAGAGGGTACACATGGTATCATGGCAGTGCATTGTCTAGCTCTTCACCTGGGGGTGGGCTTTCTTGTGCTTCATAATTTACATATTCTTCAATTTAGCTTCATGCAGGGATGTAGCACAAATCTTAAAAGGTCTTATTAATAAAAACAAACCCGGGACCAGGTATTAGGGTGAACGCTGAAAGATCAAAGAAACAGAACAAGCCACAGCAATTCCTCTGCTGATCCTGTTTCCTCAGACTGGAAGCCTCTGTGTCCTCATCCAAATGAATCTCAGCTGAACTGCTGCTAAAAGTCTCAAAGCTTAACCAGGATCTAGTTCCTGGTCCTCACGCCTTACATACCTTTCTGCTTCCTGTCATCACTTCCTGGGATTAAAGGCGTGAGTCACCGTGCCTGGCTGTTTCCAGTGTGGCTTTGAACTCACAGAGATCTACACGGATCTCTGCCTTTGGAGTGCTAGGATTAAAGGTGTGTGTGCCACCGTTTTCTGGCCTATCTAGTGGCTGTTCTGTTCTCTGACCCCAAATAAATTGATTAATGTGCACAATATATTGGGGGACACAATATCACCACACAGGGGCTTGGAAATGACAGAAGAAATCTTTATTTTCTCAAACCACAGACAGCCTTTCTGAGATATGGCAGACTGTTTTTCCAAGACTCTGGATACCTGTGTCCTTTTTCTAAGTGCTCTAATTTTCAAGTAGCAAGATCAAGAGTCTTTACAGAGCCATGTCCCTAACATACCATCCAATGGGCATACCAACAGACTTCAGAATGGCTGCCAAGGTACCTAGGCCACTGGAGATACCCGCTCATCTCGTAGTTCAGCTTTTTACTGGAAAGGAGCAAAGTGATTCTCAGAAGGGTGAAAAAGCAGCTGCTTGCAGTTTCCCATCCTTAGAAAGGTAGACTATTCACAGGTATATAAATAACTCAGAAGGCAGACGGCAGTGTGCGCTAGCAACCCCACTTCCTCCAGGTAAGCAAAGACAGTGCCCACGGCAAAAGAGTCCCGGATCCTAGTTTCGGTGGAAAGTGTCTTTTTTGTAATGCAAACTGTCTTTAACAATGGAGATAGCATTAGGAATGAGGGGGATGAGTCCCCCTCTGGGTCTCTAAGGAGAAAGTACTGAAAGCTACCTCCACTCACCTCTACATCTAAAGCCTCCTGCTGAAGCATGGCTATCCAGTCAACAAAGGAAAGCAGGGTAGGAGAGAGCCCCCAAGGGATTTCTCTCCTGGGGCTCTATCCTGAGCGGCTGTTGTGAGAGTCAGGAGGACCTTTTAGAGGAACGGACCAACCAGGATGATTTCAAAGGCCAAAGTGAATCCCCAGCAAGAGTCAAGAGGGTCTATATGTCAGTACCAATCAAAGGGTACCTTCCAGGAGGGCTCCATCCCAGGTGCATCTTTATATCTGTCTGCCAAGCTGTTCAAGACACCCAGGGAACTAAGGACTAGCACTTCGTTTGCCTTTCTTGCTTTTGTTCTGCATTTTAATGAGAGCAAAATGCTAGGGTCCTAAATCTAGGGGTGTCAGACAGCCCAAGGCCACAGCCCTAAGCTATAGGCAAATGGGGCAGTGGCTAGCTGGGGTTGGGAGAGGGGGAGGCGTGGAATCTCACAGAGAAGACCTGTGGGTGTGGGAAAATACTTACTGTTACATTATACTATTTGTTACATCAAAGTGAAAACCTTTCTGCAGCATCTGAGTTCATTGAGATGATAGGGGTATGTCAGATACAAAATAGCACCACGTTGTGACACAGTGGTTCCTTTGCATTTGTGAAAAAACTGGCTCCATAAAATGAGCTTATCAGTTCTACTCCCTGGCTGCAAGGGCCAGGCGCATTAAATCAAGAGCTGAATAAGTGTTAATGCGACCCTTGGCACCCAAAGGTTGATATTAGTGGGGAAAGGAAGAGCTAACTAAATCTAGGTCGAGCTGGACAAAATCTTGCAATTTCTGGAAAAGCTACCAAGACCTGAAAAGTGTTAGAAACGTGTAGAGAAGCCACATTTTCAGAAAAATCCACCCGTGTCTTTAGCTTTGGGTTAATTCTCTAGGCCTCTGTTTCGAGCTACCAGCCGAGTCATTTTCTTTCCTTTGCTTCCCCTCTTGAATAGCAGGGTTAGAAATTCACAGTGTTTGGAGCAATGGAAAGGGATGAGCAGCAGCAGCAGCCATAACAAGAGCTGTCATTGTTTCCTGCAGTAGGAAAAGGAAAGCAGGAACTTGGCTGATGTACCTCAACATGCTCTGAAAGCCAAAGGTAACCAGGAAATGGCCAGCAGAGAAGTTGCACAACTCTGTGTGCTTCTTTACAAATTTGACACGAATTATTAATTGAAAGAACACTTTAAAGAAGAAGACCAAGTTGTAGAAGAAGAAGAGAATAGACACATCAGTTTACTAGCTTGTGTTCCAGAAAGACAGGTCTGTCATCAAATCAGGACTGTATCATGTTTTAAACATCTTCATCTAAGATGAAGGTGTGGGAAATTGTTTTACAAACAATTTTTCAATAATAAACTATTAACATAGTCGATTTAGAAGCTGACAATCAGCAGTATTTCTTAGCCTTAAATTCATCGACTAGTCTTAAAACCAAGATACCCAAAGTCTTCATTTAATCAGAGGTGTGGATGGGTCAGCTCACTCATTCATTCCCGAAATATTTACTAAGTGGCCTGTGTGAGCTTTGGTGAAGGATGCAATGATCAATCAGTTAGAAGCCTCATTTTTCTAGGGAGCTTTGTATCCAAAGGTGAGGTCACGCATAGTCATAAATAACTACCATACAAAGTTAAGGCAGTATGATGAGGGAGGACAAATCAGGGGAGACCAAATCTGAAAAACTCTCCTGAAAGGGAAGAGACATGCTGGGTCACGAACTGGACAGAAGGTAGGCGAGAGTTCCAATCCAGGTATAAGGGAAGGTATCATCAAGGGTGTGGTTTGAGAAACTGAACAGTTGGTCAGGACAGAAAGGACTGAATGACTCCTTCACGGAGTGAAGATGAGGACTGTCTGATTGGTTGGACAATCAGATCTCAGCCCCCAGACAGCACACTTCTCTCCCTACACTTCCACCATCCCGGCCACTGATACCTCTTTATGGGGATCAAGGGGTTAGTGCGTGCATAGGGAAGTATTAGAGAATTATAAAATAATATATAGTATTTTTATTATTAAACAAAAGTAATTTACTCTTTACTTTAAACCTGGATAAACTTTGTTCTTACTGAAAATTTACAAAGGAAAAAAAACCCACATACGTGTCAAATGAACATGTAAAGGAATGCATTGTGAATGGAGAGGTGGGTGCATACAGAAACACGGACATGTGAAAGAGGTGGAGGGAGCTGGATGTGACTAGGTAAGAGCACTGACTGGCAGGTGTAGAGCTATGTAAGTAGGTGAAGAGTGCTTGGTGTCTAAAGCAGTGGGGTAATCTTTATGTGATATTCTGATTATGTGCTCAGAATGATTATGCCAATAATATAAATCTTAATTACCAGCAAAATTTCAGTCTAGTTATACTCCAGAGTCAACTATCATTCTTAGGACCTATTTGGAATGAGCTCACACTTGACTATAGAGTAAAATAGAACTCAAAAGAAATCTATCTATCCCTTCATTTCTAAAATTATTTACCAGGTCCTGAATTAGAATATGATTAAAAAATTTCCCACATGCAATCTGAGCAAAATAAGGCAAAGCCATTGAAGGGGTAAAATCAGGTTTTAACTTTAAATGTAGAATAATTTTTAAAATTGACATAGGATATTATATTAATAGCAAGGATTCAACTATAACCTTTAAGAATACTAATAAAGACTTGGTTTTTACATGAAGTTCCTTGAGTCAATACAAGCTTATGTGAGAGATTTGGACTTAATTTGATATCAGTGGAAGTCATCTAAAAACGAACAACCAGCACACCAGCCAACCGTCACAATTCTCAGAGAATTAACTGTATGTAATTATGCATTTATGGAACTGCTATTCAAAGTATGGTCCTTGGGACAACAGGCTCAGAATCATCTACAAGCTTTTCAGAAATGCAGAATCTCAGGTCCGATTCAGAGCTATTGAAGAGACTGAGAAATAGGCTGGCTGCTGCATGTTCTTCCAGGAATTCAAAATGTGCTGAGTGTTATCATTGTTTAGTTTTGCATAATCCAATGTGCATCAACACTGTTTTTTTTTTTTTATCATGGATTGTTTTTTTACAGAGTAACCACTTATCTTTGCATGGAAACTGTAGAACACAGTTTGAATGGTACTGCCATCAGTGGAAACTGAAGTCTTCTCAAATGAGGCATTCTATGAGTTAATGAATGTGTATATATGTACATTTGTATAGGTGCCTATCTACTGCATGGGAAATAGCCATGATCCTACTTCTGTATTTAAGGAAAACATATTTGATATAATCTTAGAATGCCATGTTAAGTCCCTCATTGGTCAGTGGGTAGGGGTGTAATTTTGGAAAGTGGGCCAGTTCAGTCAAGAGGTCTACTGTGGTGTATATGTGAGGCTGGGTGGGATTCCTTTAACTCTCCAAGACCTTTGACAACATACATGTTATTGATTGATGAGGGGGTAATCTTATGTGCTTTCTTCTACATGTTCCTATTCAAATGTTTATTCTTAGACATCATGTTGTTTTGAAGGCTGTCAAATTTTTCATAGCCTTTTAAGAACATTATTAAGTTTACATTAAGTTTCCTTGGGTCAGAATAAGCTGATATGAAAGATTTAGACTTAATTTGATATCACTGTAAGTCATCTAAAAATGAACAATATTTTCTAATAGAGTTGGTTGGTTCAGTTTTTAAATTACATTTATTGGGCAGGGGACGTATTTGGGGCTCAGTTCTCTCCAACTATCTGGGTCCTGGAGATCAAACTCAACGTGTTTAAACTTTGTGACAAGTGTCTTTACCCATTGAGACATCCCTTCAGCCTAGGTCAATCTCTTAAACCAATATTCTAAACATAAATTTGGGCTCTATTTCCCTTCATATCCTCTAATGAATCCAAACCCATGTCACCCAGCCCTCCATAGCTCATAGATCTAGGATGGTGGCTCCTTTTTCATCAAAGAGACTGAACTTGAGGCTAGAAATGTTTGACATTGCACATCTTGCTTCATTCTAAGAGTCTTGAGAAGCCATGGGAACATGCATAAGGCTATGCTAAGAATTTAAAATGAGATGACTCTTACCACATGACTCTTACCACAGATAGAAAGCTGAACAAAAGAAACTTTCTCGCTATTCAGATTTCTATTGTCTTGATCTCCCCATCTGTGGAACACTGCTCAACTGATTACCCTTTGAGGGAGATGGTCTCCTCTGAAGACCTGTGACATGGTGACTGTTACAAGGATAAATGACACAGCAAATGTGCGCAGGTAGCTGGGCTTCCGGGGGAGATGCTTTATTGGGTACTAAAACTGTCAGATTTCCATTCGTACCATGTTACAAATGCCTAGCACACAAACACAGCTCCATGTCACATGGAGATGCCAAGGTTTAGTGGGTTGAAGGACTGAATGACTAGTCAGGGGCAGCGCTGAGGTTTGAGTCGGGGTCTCCCTCCAGTCCTTAAGGGCACCATGATAAACTCTATCCCCAGTGCCAAAGCACCACGCCAGGGTAAAGATGCTAATGCGGAACCTTTTTATTTGCTAATTTGTCAACGCAGCTGTGAAAGCATTCTAAGGATTGCCTAACCAGCTAGAACACTGAGAACACAAGTCGTTTTGTGACTAATTCCTAAATCCATGGAATAGATAAGTGATGGAAAAGTTCACTGAACTCAGTTTAGACACTAGCCAGTAGAAAACTCCAAATTATAATTTTGATCTAGGTCATAGCCAGTAACTACTTACATATTATTCTTTTGTGTGTGTGTGTGTGTGTGTGTGTGTGTGTGTGTGGGGGAGTGGGAGAGAGTGAGAGAGAGAGAGAGAGAGAGAGAGAGAGAGAGAGAGAGGTACGTATGTGTCTGTGACTGTTTGAGGATGCACTTGCCCTTCAATTCATTCCTGGAGACCAGAGGTCAACTTTGGGTATTTTCCTCTGTAGCTTTCCACTTAATTTTTCTGAGACAGGGTCCCTCACTGAACCTGAGCCTGGAGCTTGCTATTTTGACTACATTGGTTAGCTGGTAAGCTGCCTTCCCTGATACTTCTCCCCAGTGCTGGGATTACAAATTGCAGACTGCTGTGGCCCCACTTATGTGTGTGATGGGACCTGAACTCAGTTCCTCAGCACTTTATCTTCCATGCCATCTTCTTAGACAGCAATATTATCCTTTTCTAATATAATTTTAAAATTTATTTTTATTGAGGTTTCTTTAAGATTTTTTTATTTTATTTTATGAATGTTTACCTGTGCACTATTTGTGTGCCTGGTGCCTGTGGAGGGCAAAAGCAGGAAGCAGGCAGCAGATTCACTGGAACTAGAGTTACAGACAATTGTGAGCTGCCACGTAGATGCTGGGAATTGAACCTGGGTTTTCTAGAAGAGCAGCCTGTGCTCTTAATCACTGAGTCATCTCTCCTGCCTGGCAACATTATTCTTTTTTTGGGGGGGGGAATATTATTCTTAACAGTTAAAAGAAGAGCCAGGCATCATGGTGTACACCTGTAATCCTAATATTTAGGAAGCTGAGGCAGGAGGATCATTGTAAGTTTGAAGCTAATCTGACCTACAAGTTCTAGGACATCTTAGGATATACAGAGGGAACATACCTTAACCTTCCCCATGCCTCTGAGGGAAAAAAAGAGATAAAATAACAAAAAGCATATGAATGTTTTAACACAAATAAAAATACTTTATGCTTTCAAGATTATATTAGATTTCATTTTTATTGAAAACGGGAAATAAATATTTCTACTACCTGGAAGAAAATGAGTAATTGTTTGCTATAGAAATAGATGATAAAACTTGAGAAATATCTAATGCATTTGTAGATGGAGAGCTGTATTTATTACAAAATAGAAGCTATGTAGTAATGTTCATGTTTGCATATTTTAGGAACTGAGTCCAATTTTTAAAAGAGTGCTTAGTGGCATTCACTTCTGACAATAGCTTTTAAGTATAAACCGCATGTGGATTTGGCATTATCTTTTGAAATAATCACTGAAATAAATTCACTTTGAACAGAAGCAGTTTTGATCTGCAAAGAGAATTTCTTCATGACAGAGAAACTGCATTAGATAAGGTCATCATCTTTGAAAAATGATTTAAGGAATAAGTAATCACTTCTGACTTGTAGGCTTATATTTTATCATATTTAAAATTCTGGGTTCACAGATATGCGTGCACACACACACACACACACACACACACACACATGCTTCCACTAGCATGTTAGTAACTGTCACAATAGCGGCTTTCTTATTTCAACTAATATTCTTTAAACATCAATATGTGAAATGGACAGGACACCCTTTGAATAAATCAATTCAGCCCCATTTTCACTCTCAGATTGAGAATGAAAATACATGCTGTAGCTTGTAAAAACAGATGAGGTTGCTTAGAGCAGTTGTTTAATTTCTATTGGCTTCATCTACCAATGCAGCTCAGTAGTCAGGTGTGGTGGTTTGAATGAGAAATGTCCCCCACAAGCTCCATATGTTTTAACACGTGGTCCCCAGTTATGGCACTGTTTGGGGAGGTTATGGAACCTCTGGGAGGCAGAGTCTTGCTGGAGAAAGTAAGTCACTGGGGGTGGAATCTGAGGGTTTATAGATTTACTCTGCTTGCTTTCTGCTTCCTGTGCATAGATAAGATGTGGTCAACCACAGCTAGGCTGCTGCCACCTGCTGCCATGCCTTACCCACTGTGATGGATTCTCTCTTTAGAATGGTAAGCCCAAATAAGCTCTTTCACCTATAAGCCACTTTTGATCATGTTTTGTTTTTTTTTTTTTTTTTTTTTTTTTGCGGGGTGGGGGGGGTTCCCTGAAATGGAAAGGTACTAAAGGACCAAGCCTTGTCCAATATTTCCCAGAGTCCCCTGACACCATCTCTTTCTCACACAAGTAATCAGGACAGATGTCTGCAGGACACTGCTGCTCTATCGTGCTCAGGAACCTCTATGGCTTCTCCTGTGTCTCCAGCAGGTAGTGTGTGCTTGGTGCTTCATCAATATATCAAGTCTACCAGGCTTGCTGGGAGGGCACGTGGCATTACTCTGCCACTGCCATGTAGGACACATCTCACAAGTCTCAGTACCTCTGCAGTGTTAGAGAGGTGCTTTCCCGTATGGAAGATGGGCTATGATCCATCCTGATTCCAACAGTTAACACAGACTCAAGGAACTGATAGCTTGTGGTGAGATATTGTGTCCCCCAATATATTGTGCACCCTAATAAAACTTTTCTGGGGTCAGAGAACAGAACAGTCATTAGATTAGACATAGAGGCCAGACAGTGGTGGCACACATGCCTTTAATCCTATCACTCGGGAGGCAGAGATCCATCTGGATCTCTGTGATTTCAAGGCCACACTGGGAACAGAGCAAGGCATGGTGGCACACACCTTTAATCACAGCACTTGAGATCTCATGTCTTTGCTTGGGAAGGACACACGTCTTTAATCCCAGGGAGTGATAGCAGGAAGCAGAAAGGTATATAAAGCATAAGGCAAAAGGACCAGGAACTAGAGGCTTTTAAGCTTTTAGGCTTTTAGCAGCAGTTCAGCTGAGATTCATTTGGGTGAGGACTCAGAAGTTTTCAGTCTGAGGATTTGTGGAAACAGGAGTTGTCAAGGTGAGGTTGGCTGTGGCTAGTTCTACTTCTCTGATCTTTCAGCATTCACCCCAATACTTGGCTCCATGTTTTTTTGTTTTTTTTTTTTAGCAATCAGCAATTCATCTTACAGTAGCTAACAGATGGCCACATGCAGGATTATCAGAAATCAGATTTACTAGCTAAGTGGTCAAGTGCCCCAAAGCCTCATAAACTGTGGTAAGTATGAACTGGGGATGTAATTTGGATCAAAAGCCAAAATGTGGCACAGCATCCCCATTAATGTTCGGGATATGGGGCTATCTGCAGGCTGGCATGGACTCGGAGAATCAGAGATAAAGGGACTTTCAAGCAAAGTCATCCCCAGTCAGGTACAAGGGGGATCACAGGCCTGTCTCACCAGCCCTACTCCTGGCTGGCCAGAATACAAAGGTCAGAGGTCAGCCTACCTCTTTTGTGCTTCATCACAAGGACACAGAGAAAGCTTGAAAAGTAAGTGCCAGTGTTGAGCATAAAGAGCAAGAGATATGGGCAGGAGCAGTCTTGTCTGTCAAAGCTGCTCCTTTGGGCTTCCCAAGGGAACAGGTATGCTGTTGGCAGAGATGCTGGGAGATTCCATCAAAAGCCACTGCTCTGAGGGAAGAAGGTCAGAAATCCTATGGTCTCTGAAGAGAAGCTGGGACCAGGAATTTCTTCCCCCCGGGACTATATGGTTGAATGGGATAAAGTGCTGTGAGGCAGGTGTAGGTGGCTACTTGACCCAGCTGTATTATATGTTCCAGGGGAGGGACCCCAAGGTTCTCTACCCCACACCTCCATGTCAGACAGTATTTAGGAAAGCATGGCCATCCATGGATCTAGTCGGACTGGCAGAGTAGACCAAGTGGTCGCCATGATTGACCATGGAATCCCCTTTGGGACCACAGTAAAGAAGACATAGTTGGCATGATTTGTCATACTGGACTATTTTTTCCTTTGGAATGAACTCTCTTTCTCAGAAGACATCAGAGCCCTCTTCCTCCCTAAAACATCCTTGGAGGAGAGCCAAGAATTTGCCAAACATGTTGGTATAGGTCAACTCCCAAGAGAAGATGCCTTTCTAATATATGCTAAAAGGTGCCTTTTTAGCATATATTAATTATTCAAACTAATGAGTTTCACTGTGCTGTTTTCATACATCTATATAACACACTTTGATCATATTCGCCTCCTCCTAAGTCTCCATTACCAATCTCTTCCACTGTAGTGATTCCTTTCTCTCCCCTAGTAGACGCCCCCATCTATGTCTTTTACCAACAGAGCTTTTTGTTTGGTTGGTTTGGTTTTTTCCCCCAAGTTTATCTGGGGAATACAGCAGACATTACCAACTACACCTGGGTTTCAAGTTGTCATCCCCACCCCTCCCTTCATGACTCATCATCTAATTCTGCAAGCAGGCATATACTTGGGGGCTGATTAATGTAAAACTGAGCTCCGAGGAACTTAACACAGGAATCTAACAAAGATGATCATCAGGAGTTTAGGAAGTCATAGGTAGAAGAATCTGTTAGGGTTTTTTGTTTGTTTGTTTGTTTGTTTGGTTTTTTTTACTTCACTCAGTATTTAGCAGGTGCTAATCACAGTCCTTATTGTCCTTACTGAGCTCAGAGTCTAAGTATAAAGGCAGACATGAAAATACACCAATGCCAACTGCCATAAAACTTCCACAAGAAGGTGGGTATGAGAAACTTTATGAGAATGTAACATAAAGGCTGTAACAGACACACAAATGTTGTAAGTACAGGGAAACAGCTAGATTTTAATATAATCACTAGGCTGTCTCCACACTGGAAAGATCTGTGAACTCACAAAAGATGGTATCCTTCACTTTTTGCTGTATGACTGTTGCAAGCTTTGATTTCTATTATAGTATTCTCTCAATGTGCCTCTGTTTTGATTTATTTATGGCACACTCGTGGTGTTAGTGACTGGCAATGGCCTCTGGTTTATGGAAATATATCTCAATAAAGCAAACTCATGTACTAGGAAACCATTGGAACATCTTGGTCTGGTGGAAAAACACAGTTATGTGTTTACTGCTAATTTATTTCCTGCTTATGTAACTGACCTGCCATGTTAAAGATTATTCAAGCAATATTTCCCTAAAAAATGAGCAAAGTTGTTTTCCAAAACAGTAAATGTTTTTCTCAAAGAAGGAATAAATTCCAATTAAAAATTATTTGTTATTTTATGGGTTTATTTATACAAGACAAAAATATGAAAGCCATAAAACATTTCTTTGTGCTTGGAAACTTTTAATCACTGCACTTAGAAATCAGGGTAACTTGTTATTACTTTAAAAAGTCTATGTGCGTGCAAGTGTGTGCATGTGTGCTCAGTAGTTTGCTTTCCATTGCGGTGATAAATATACCTAAAAGCAACTTTGGGAGGAAAGTTTTGCTATCAGGTCACAACCCATCATTGGCAGAAGTCAGAGAACCTTAACCAGTAATTCAGTACCCGTTTCTCCCTTCATTTCTCACCTTTGCAATATTATTTTATTATATTTGCAATAATATTCCAGTCTTTGAAATGGTAGCAGAAACCACTAGAAGCCATGGAAGAAAGAACCACTGCAAACTGGTTCACTTCCAGAATCACGTTCAGCTGCCTTTCCTATATGGCCAAAGCTCACCTGCCTGGGGATGGTACTGCCTACAGTGGGCTCTGCTACATCAATAGCAACCAAGGTTTCTTATAGACATGGTCACAGGCCAACTTGATCTAAACGATTCCTCAATTGAGGTTCCCTCTTCCAAGATGTGTCCAGTCAACAAGCAAAATTAGCCATCTCAATGTGTGTCTGGCCCGTGCATATGTGTGTGCAGGTGTACTTGCTTGTTCCTGTGCACACACAGAGGCCCGAAGAGGGTGCCCAGTGTCCTCTCTTTTACTCTACATCTATTTCTTTGAGATATGGTCTCTGCTGAACCTGGAGCCAGGCTGGAGACCTGCAAGTCTCAGGCATCTTCCTGTTTACATCCCCTACAAGGCTGGGGTTCCAGATGAGCACACTGCCAGGCCTCAATTTTTATATGGATGCTGGGGATCTGAACTCAGGTTCTCATGCTTATGCAGCACACACTCTTACCGGCTGGGCCATCTCTTCAGCATCTCCTCCCACCTCTACACTAGTCACTTATACTTCTGTGCTGGTGACAGAGAGCTTCAGATGATCAGCTGACGAATTTGGGAGTGAACGCCACTGATTCCACCATCAATCTTCTTATTTTCTTTACAATTCTTTTGAACAGTGCTTTCTTTTTCCCACCTTACATTTTGACACTAATCCTCTGAAACCAGTTTCTTGTTTTTCACCGTGTGTTTTTCCTGTCTTGAGCTTTTCAATGGTACACAAATACTGCTCAGGTCTTTGATGGGCATTAGTTTCCTTAGAGGGATCCTGTTTGCTCATCTCAAATGAGGTAGTGTATATCTTTCCTTGTAAAATGCAGTTTTAGTTGCATTTGGTATAAAGTAGAAATTTGTACAACCAAAAAGTCGTCTGACGAGTCCTCCTGGGAGCTCTTGCTATTTAACAGTATTGATGGTCCCACGTGATAGAGACTTGTTCTTTTTCTTCAGCCACTAGCACCTCATTGCTTCTTAGAGATTCACCCATCCCTAACTCAGTCCACAAAAGCAGAGAGCCACTGAGAATGGTATGCCGCTGATCCCACAGTGCTGGCAATGGAAAGTGGACACGTGACTTATGAATGGCTAACCAGAGCCAACCCTGACATTTGCAGGAACTAATGAGTTGATGTTCCTGTTTCTGTGACAGTGAATTTGGAATTGTTGAAATCTGTCTTCTGCCGAAGAATGCCATTCCAAAAACAGGGAAGCCGAGAGATGGAGGGAGAAACAGACACTGTGGTACTGACGCGATTGCCTGATCCATAGACCTACGGGACCCTGTGGCTAGTATAAATGTTTATGTTTCACAAAAATGAAGCTGATGAATTACTAAATTGATTACAGTATTTATTCTATTGCTTAAAGTGCATAATGACCATATTGATGTCTTATTATCTCAAGTCTGTGTCCCCTAGTAGATTTTAAATGTTATTTTTACTTATTTGTATGGATGTTTTGGCTGCATATATGTCTGTACAACACATTCATGACTGGTGCCTTTGAATGTCAGAAGAAGGCTAGTACCCATGGAGACCAGAACAAGGCATCAGATCCCCTCAAACTTGACTAAGAGATGGTTATGAGCCACTATGTGAGTCCTCTGGAGCAGCAGCCCATACTCTGAACTGCTGAGACAGCTCTCCAGCTTCTTCCTGCCCCCAGAAGATTTTCTGTGCCTTGAGATCACAATACCCCATTAGCTGGCAATAATGGATGCTTAATAAATATTGTTGTGAGGATCTAAAATCTATCCTTAAAAATCATATGACTAGATATTTCTATATTACTAATATAAAGATTTTGGAAGAGGTTAAAATTTTAAAACTAAAAAGATACATTTATTTTGTATCCAATGTATGGAAATATTAAAGCAGCATGAATCTAGGTTTTATAATGATCAAATATCAATATTTATGAACAGGAAATTGGAAACTACTTGATTTAAAAATATCTTAAAAAGATTTTGCACCAATAAAATTTCTGTTGGTAGAATTGCAAAAATAAAGACATATGAAGATAAACAACACCTTCTACTTTAATTGAAGTTATTGGCATTTTTAGGTACAGATTGCCAGGAAACCTACATGAAGACCCACAATTTAGTTTCTACTATGTCTACTGTGGTGGTTTGTTACCAGAATTTTGTTTATGTTGTGGTCTGTTGTCCAATTGAATAGAGCATTTTGTTCAAGAGGTGGAGTTCACAATCAGCTGGCCATAAATGGTAACAGAAATCACAACAAATGGAGCCAAAATGTCCTGCACCTACATTCACAGAAGACCTGAGAAAGCTTAAAAAAGTTTCTAAATACCCCAAAACAGAACCAAATGTGGCTTCCTAGTCTCATGTCTCTCATGCCAGCCATGGTACAGAGACACATCTCCCAGCTGTTACCTGTAGGCTTGAGTCACCGGCATGAGCACTGCCCCATTAGCAGGCCATGAACTAAGGCGCATGATATGCAGTAAAGACAGGTCCAGATGGGTTACGGTGCGTTTAAAAGTGTACATAGCACTGGGAGAGAAAAGAGTCATAGAAAAAAATAGTTTAAAAATAATAAAGTCTTTAAAGGAAAAATAATATTAAGGGGAAAAAAGCCATGCAAGGATGGGAAACATACAGAGAGTCTGTATCCTGGGTGTTATTGTGTTGTCTTTAGATTTTCTGATTGCTAATGAAGGAATGACAGCTGCTAAGACACAATGGATTATGAAAACTGCTGGATTTTAAAAATATCTTGACTTCAAAATATAAGTCAAAAGATATCTTACTCTGGGTAAGAGGTAGGCTTTTATTTCCACAGGAAATGAGAGGCTGTGGATTCATTCAAGGTTGATATGGATCAAGTTTGATCAGGGAAGAACCCCCTGAAAATCCTGACTACAGACATAATAAACCTAGAAAAACTACAAAACATGTAACATATATTTTACCTACTCAAACATAAAACAAACAAAAAAATCATCTTTGGCTAACTTGTGTACAACATACAGTCGATAGTTTTATTAATACAAAAATGTATGTTACCTTTAAAAGTTTATATATTTTAAGAACAAGGAGACTAAACACCAATAAAAACAGATGGCCAAGATGATCCAACAATGTCCAGAACAGCTTCAAGGCTACTGGCTGAGATGATCCAGCCTTACAGACTACTCCAGCCAAGACTTACCAATTCTCCTGATTTTCTCAAGGTTCCCCCAAAGATTCCAGGGCCCCAGACAACAGGAAGCAGTCTAGAGAAAACAATGGCCACATTCCCCAAAGATTGGTTATAGATTTTTATCATTTAAAGGGCATTGGTTACAAGTTGTTATTGGTCATAGTTTTTAAAAAAAGCTAAACAAAAGAGTTAAATTCAAAGATCTCTTTCTAAAGGAAAAAAGGGGGATAGGATATAGAAATGATGAGGTAAAAGGGTAGATTATTGAATCTACTTTAATCTAAAAAACAACTATTAATCTCAAAATATTTTACATTGGTATGGATTCTGGTTTATTGGTACAAATTTAAAGTTAATTTTGTTATGCTGTATGTTTCTACTCTTGTTTAGGGTATTGTGTTTATGCAGCTCATTTAAAAATGTAATATCTAATTAAGAAATACAGATTAATAGTCATCTACAATAATCAAACTTATAGTCCTGTTAGGTATGTTTTCAAGGTCATACACAAATATATTTAGATATATAGATAGTCTTCAAACACTTCAAGACCTACAGAATATGGCATTTAATATGTTTAATAAACTAAGACTTTTCATGACCATGAGACATGTGTGCTCCTGGCAGCACCAATCTGCTTCAGGAAGATAATGGGCATCAAAGAAACTCTGTATGGAGTCTGTTTTCTTTATGGCAAAAGCTAGCCATTTGGGCAAAGAAACTGCCCTTGCCTCAATTGCTGACAGTTACTCTCCAAACTGGACCAGAAGGATGAAAAAAAAAAAAAAAAAGCAACTGCCAAACTTTGCCAAGACTAGGTAGGAAAGTCCTTCAAAATTCCCTGCTTTTCAAAAATGTCTGTCAGATATACTAGGCCTATATGCCAAAGTTGGATGGCTCAATATTAGAGAAAAACTTGGGGTGACTGTTCAGGCAGCCAGATGTCCCTGTTGTTAGGTAACATTATACCTTTCTGGGGTCTTTGATGGAGTTAAAGACTAAGTAATTAAACTCATAGTTTTCTTTAGTTATGATAAAAAGTAAGTTAGGTATAAAACTTTAGACTCACAAAGATAAGACAGATAATAAAATATATTCTCTAATTTTACCAAATACAAATGAACATGATATTGTAACTGTAATTCTTACTTGATAACTGCTTTTGTTGTATGTATTTTTACTATGTTAAAATTAAAGCCTTCCTTCTTAATTAAACAAAAAGGGGGAAATGTTACGGGAATTTTGTTTACGTTGTGGTCTGTTGTCCAATTGAATAGAACATTTGGTTAGAGAGGTGGAGTTCACATTCGGCTGGCCACAATGGGTCACAGAGTCCTTGGCAGACTCAGGATGAGAGAAAGAATGGCCCCTGAAGAAGAAGGGTAGGGGTTGGAAGGTTGCACAGCCCCTTTTGGACCTGGGAGGTGAACGGTGGCAGGTGTGTCATGGCCATGGTGACTGTCTCAGGTTTTTATCTTATATTTGTCCCCGAGTTTTATATTACAATAAATGGTAAAAGAAATAGTAACGGTGTTTGAAAGAAAATGGCCCTCAAAGGGAGTGGCACTATTAGGAGGTGTGACCTTGTTGGAGTAGGTGTGGTCTTATTGGAGGAAGTGTGTCACTGTGGAGACAGGCTTTGAGGTCTCATATATGCCCAAGCCATGCCCAAAGAGACAGACCACTTCCTGTTGCCTGCAAGTCAAGATGTAGGACACTCAGCTACTTCTCCAGCACCATGTCTACCTGCATGCCACATGTTGCACCATGATGATAATAAACCTCTGAAAATGTAAGCCACCCCAATTAAATGTTTTTCCTTTATAAAAGTTGCCATAGTCATGGTGCTTCTTCACAGCTATAGAAACTCTAAAATTAATAGAAATGTTATATGTAAATATTTAATAATCTAGCACATAACTTCACTGTCCTATTCTAGTTTCTGTTGCTATGATAAAAGTACCTTGACTAAAAGAAAATTAGGGGCACGAAGGGTTTATTTTCACTCTCAATAACAGGCTACAGTCCATCACAACATGGAAGTTAAGGCAACAGGAACTTCAAATGTCACATCACACCCTGAGTCAAGAGCTGAGAGGAATGAACGCACAGGGATGCTTTCTGGTTCAGCTAGCTTCCTCCATGCTTGTTCAGGACCCAAACCTAGGAAATGACGTCACCCACTTTTAGCCTGAATCCTCCCACATCAATGAACATAACTGTGACAACGCCCCCCAGACCAGTCCACGGGAAAGAGAGCCTTCATTGAGACTCTTCCCAGTTGATTCTAGATTGTGTCAAGTTGACAAGACAATGGCATTTACTTTCCTTTCCTTAACTCCACTAACACGGTGTTCCTATATTAGTAACACTTAATCTTTCCTTTAAATATAGGTAGACCTAGTAATTTGACGATTTTCTGTAGGTCCCACCTATGAAAAAAACGCTACAAATGGATCATTAGAATCACCACCATCTGTCATGGTTTGGGTTGCTTATTGGTGGGGTCCGTTTATTTATGGAGCTCTGGATGGAAAGAAATGAATTCGAGAGATTAATGACTCACAGAAAATGTAACTTGTAATTTAAGACAAATAGTGTTTAGAGAAGGAGGGAAAGGCAGAGTCTAATCACAGAACTTCATTAGCAAAGAGCTGTATAATTAATCTGCAATCTACTTCCTGTGTCATGAAATGCAGATACCTGAAGGCAACAGCATACAACAATGAGCAAGTCACTAGTCTATCTGTGGCCCCGACACACCCATGTCAGTCAACACAGCTTCTCTCCAGAGCCCCTTGTCCTCAGTCAACACCAGCCTTTAATCCACATGGGGTGTGGCCCACCCAGTAGGAGGGAGGGGGTTATTGGACCTGGCGCCTCTTTCTCCGGACTTGCAGTATTGTTTAACAGAGATCTAACCATAAGTTCAATGTCCATTGGCTTCTGGCCAGCAGAGTTCACTTTCCAGATTGCTTGGCTTTAGTTTGGGAAAGATGTTTCTTACCCTGCCACTGGGAACCAGAGCACTCATGTTTACATGACAGACTTTATCTTCCTGCCTTAGGAAGGGGTTGGGTTCTGTAAGATTCTGTGATTGGGCATTTAGCATGATTTGTTCTTTGGTGGTGAGTGATTATTTAGTAAATTGTTATGTTCAAGATTTAAACTTCAGAAGGTACCACATTTTTACCCTTTAGTAAACGTATCTGCTTCCTACGTAAATCTTATTTTTTTTTAATGATTTTTAAGGATAATTTTCTGTGTGTTTGCTTTTCCTGGGCATTTGGGTTCAGAGGCTCTGCAAACTTATCCCTGACAGGAGAACCAGCTGCTTGCCATGAGAGTGCCATGCCACACACCCCCACAGCGACAAGCAGGCCTTTCCTGGTCAGGTGAGAGGCTCTTATGAATAAGTGACACTATTATTAAATATTGACGGGTGTGTGGGGGGTCTCGGTAAACTGGTAAGAGGCCATTAACAATTTTCTGTGGAAAATACTTTCATGGAGATGAAGAGGAAATAGAGAGTTATCACTCTCCCCTGTAACCATACACACGGGCACACATGCCTTATACACTTTCTAAAGGCCTCTCCACCTAGACAATCTCACTATGACCTTCTCATTTCACAGTTTTACCAGTAGCCAAGATGACCCAACCCTTGGTGTCAAGAACAGCCATAACAGTTCCTGAACTTCATTTGGATAAATTTTGAATTGTATTCACTTTAAAATTGTGTGTGTGTGTGTGTGTGTGTGTGTGTGTGTGTGTGTGAGAGAGAGAGAGAGAGAGAGAGAGAGAGAGAGAGAGAGAGAGAGAGATTGGAACAGGGTCTCTCACTTGTCTGGAGATTGCCAACTGACCTAGGCTGGCTGGCCAGTGAGCTCCAGGGATCCATCTGTCTGCTTTACAGGTGCTGGGATTCCAAGTGTGCCCTGACCCTAGTAGGTGTGTTTTATTTTCTTTAGTGTGGGTTTGGGGGATTGAACTCAGGTTCCTGTGCTCAGTGTGTAACTAAGTGAGCTACCTCCCCACTTTCTTTTTTACGTGACTCTCTTTTCACAATGTATGTGTGTATCTGTTTTTACAGTTAGAAAGAATCACATGAAAAAGAAAACCTACCACTCCTTGTTTGATATTTATATATCTACATTATCTTCATTTTATCGTCTATCTATTCACGTGAGTTGTGAACAACTTTCCAAAACGCTTACAACACCTGCCCAGCTTTGACTCTAGAAGCATAACCTATGATAACCCTCAGGAATTATGGAGGCATAATTCCACATTTAAAAAAATAAATAAATCCCTTCTACTGTTAGCTGACTCGATAAGAGTTCTCTTCCTATATGTCATGGACAGTGTAATTTGGGAGCTGCTTCTCTGTTTTTATGAGTCATGTAATGAGTCACATTCCCAGCTCTAATTTTTCTCACATCAATAAATTTTTTTCAAGTAATTTACTCAGGGCCTGGGCAAATGGTTCAGAGGGTGGTATATAGATGTGAGGAGTAGAGTTCAGATCCTCAGCACCCATACAAATGCAGTTGCCTCTAACCCTATGACTCAGGAGGCAGGGACTGGGATCCTGGGTCAACCTAGCTAGTTAGACTAATTAAATCAGTGAACTCCAGTTGCAGAGGAACGCCCTGCCTCGGTCAATGAAGTGAAGAGTGATGAAGAAAGACACCTTTATGCCAACCTCTGGCACACACACACACACACAAACACAGACACACATACACACGCGCACACACACACACACACACACACACACACACACACACACACACACAGAGGCTCGGCTAAGATGAGCCATCAGCAAGCTTTATAAGGGACCCCACACAAAGAGTTTTCTTAAATGCCCCCAGCAGTTCTCTGGATCCATGTGTGAATAACGCTTGGCAATAACACTTGTGCTTACGTCAGGACAAGGCAGTGGTAAACACCGAATGAAAATCAACAAGATAAAATGAGTTCTGTAAGAAACCCAGTTGTACCTTGTTGACCCTGGTGCTGAAACCCAGACTGTGTTTACAGATGTAAATCATTGAATAGCACGAGAGACCAATGACAATTACTTAATATTTAATAATTTTAGAAAACACATTATAAGTGACAACGCTAATAAAGGCCGGCATTCTAAAGCACTTCATACGTACCTGATGATAAATATCACCAGCCTGTTCATATAGTCTTTCACAAACACGTTTCACAAGAACCCTATGAGGCAAGCGCTTTACAACTCATTTAACAGATGTGGTAACTGAGGCACAGAGCTAAAGTAAACCACTCAACCTCGTTCAGGCAGCACACAGAAGGGAGACAAGCCAAGCCTGTGACTCAAATGTCTCTTGCGTCATCTGTGGAAGGGGCCAGCACTCCACAGAGGTTTCTAGGTCTCCAGAGTCCATTCTGCTTTTCCCAGGCTGAACTTCCTAAACTCCAGCAATGGTCTCTAAGGAAATCCTCCTATGCACTTCAGGGTGATGGGAGAGCCTTTCAGATTAGGAATACCTGAATGCACATGCACTAGTAGCTGTGAAAGGACCCCTTGAAAAGGCATCTCAGTTGCCTTCCCCTTCCTTGAGAGGGTCTCTCCCCATCGCTGGATGGGGTAATAGCAATAATAAGGAATCAAAAGAAGTTTCTTCCAGCTGATGCACACACAGTGTATTTGAAGGTATAAAGAAAACTGTAACTCAAGAAAAATGAGCAAAATAAAGTCACATGACATATTTAATGTAGACAATATTACAGCAGCAATAAACCCTCTCCAGCACCCAAGGGCGGCAGCCATTCCAGGGGGCCTGACAAGGCTTTGAGTCTCAAGCCCAGCTGGCTCTGACCTTTTGGGAGATGAGATCTTTCTCCCAAATACCTCTAACAAACTTATATAACTTATTGCCCAGTCAGAAATGAACACCAAAGGGTAACCTGGCTCTACCAATAGCTTCTAGCACTCACAGGAGTAACGTCTCTGCATGTTTATCCTCAGTGGAAGAGAAGGCTTTTTTCTCATATGCATTTCTCATTTGTATTTCATGGGGCAGTAAGAACTGACCTCAACTGCAATTGGACCATTATAGGAGCCAAAGGTTCCTTGGCACCTGAGTGCCTCCCAGGCTATGGGAGAAATGTGAGCAGCAGCAGCCAATGAGCACACCAGAAGGAGCATGGGCCAAGGACTCTCTGGGCTCCAAGACTCCTCGGTGGAGAGGAGTGAGGACAGGGCAGGGACAAGAAGGGACCTCTTAAGAGAGATCTCAGAAAGGACATGAAGAATGCAGGTAAAGAAGGCTGTGAAGGTTGGATTAGGCAGAGGAGGCTACAAATAGACACCTAATGTGTGACAGAGAGTCTTCGAACAATCTATAATGGCTACGTCTGCTAAACGTTAAGATACAATGAGTGTTGAAACAGTAGGTCAGTCTCTAAAGCCAATGGCGTGTCCCTTCATCTCTTCGCTGGATGAGGAACCGACCTTCATGAAGGAGCAGTAACAGCTTTGATGCTGACATGTTCTTTCCTGTATCTCAGTGTGAGGGTGTGTACGTGTGTGTGAGAGAGTTGTGTGTGTGTGTGTGTGTGTGTGTGTGTATGTATCTATGAGTATATATGTATGTGTCTGTGTGTGAATGAATGTGTCTGTGAATAAGTGTGTGTGTGTGTTGTGAGTGTGTGAGTGAATGTGTGCATGAGTGTGTGTGTGTGTGTGTGTATGTGTGTGTGTGTGTACTTGAATATGTCTTTCTCCTAAGTAGTTACTCCTGGGGAAAAAGAGCCACAAGAGTCAGGGGACGTGTCAGATTGAGCATTGTCCTTAGGCCTTAGGTGGAGTGACAAGCACCCTTAAAAGGATCCACTGTATAAAGGTTGAGATCAGTTAGAAAGCATCTTTCCAGTAAATTGCTGAATTAAAAGGAAAAGAACATAGCATATGTTTTAAGAATGAACAGACCACAAAACAATGATAATTAGAGGATGTTAACCAGAAAGGGCAAATGTTGGGTTTAAAGGAAAGAGGGGACAGGGAGTTGACAAAGAGAAGCACCAGTCAGCAGTAAAAGGGAGGGCTGGCATCAGAGGTAGACGTGAGATGTCCTTACACAGTAAATCGAGGCACTAAAACCAACGGGAGTGAGGACGATCTGACTGCCTAGGCAGGTAAAGAGCTGGTCCAACTGTAATCCTTACAGGAAGTGGGTGGGACGTAGTCTACCATAGACAAACAAATAAGATGACCCTGAAAGATCGTGGTCACCTGACAGGAAGTCAGTAATTGCTTTTAGCCAAATTTACTTCCAAGTTCTTGAGAAGGGAGAAATACTGTGATGGGAATGATGTACATAGGAAGCAGTTTCTGACAATAATTCATGCTTCTCCCTAGAACAGAGACACTGAACTCAAAGGCAAAGAGGGACAGTATATCTCACCCATTTTTTTTGGCGTCATTTTTACATGCCCAATTCCATATTGAGGAGAAAATGACCAGACCAAAGGCTTTGGTTTGAACCTTCATTTCCCTGGGCTACTATTTTCCCTTCCCAGTCTAGCAACTTGATCTCTCCTTTTTAAGTTTCTTTTGTATCTCTACTTGTGTATGTTGTCTGGGATGAGTCACATTACACCCTAGTTATCAGATTCTTTCACTGTAACATAAGAAGGTACAATCTAGATTGTCACTAAGGATATCTTTCAAATTGAGGATCTATGAAACAGCATCAAATGAATAAAACACACTCCTTGATACTTTTCTTCAGGGATGAAATAAACCTAAGGGTCCCATCAAGGACAGTATAGGGGACCTAGAAGGCTTGAAGCTATCACTCATGTGAATTACTAACTCAGGTTGATAACTTGTTTTCTTCATGTTTTAACATTTCTGTTAAACATGTTATAATCCATGGCACTTTACAATCATAAGCTTTTCTTTTTCTTAGCAACTCATAAAATAATGATGTGTTATACACTTGAATTCTCTCCCGACTCCCCATTCTGGCTGAGGCCAGAGTATATCCAGCAGCAGATGTGTCAAACATCCAACCCAACACTATTTAGACAAACCAGGAGCTCAGGTGGAGGACAAATGGTCTCTGGAGTGGCTGCTTTGTTTCTTTGTCATCCCAAAACATTCTCAGGCAATCCTTCCACATCTCCTATTCTAGGCTCTTCTAAGGCAACTGATTCTTCCTAATTATTACTGATCTCAGCTAATGTTTCCCGAACTGTAGACTGAAATCTATTTGTGGACTGAACAGTCAATATAGTGAGTCAACATAATTTTTGCTTTGTTTTGGTTTTGAGAGAGAGTCCCCCCCTAAGTAGCCCATGCTGGGTTTAATATTAAAATACAAAGAAAACTCAGGATCCACCTGCCCCTGCCTCCTAGGATTACAGTTGTGCACCACCACGCCACGCCCCATTTTAAACTTCTTATTTATGATGAAGTAAGAAATTGAGGGGTTTTTCTCTTTTTCCTCCTCCTTCTCCTCCTCCGCCCTCTTTCCTTTTGCTTTAATGCCGAAGATTGAACTCAGGGCCTTGTATACGCTAAACAAGTATGCTACTCTAGATTATACCCCCCCAGCTTCACACCATGCTATTTTAACAAATAAAGCAACACAATAAAAAATATGAAAATCTCAGACCATATCCAATATGGTGAATGCATAATTTTGAGACTTTTTGCTGCATTTACATATATATGTACATATGCATTTATACATTCACATATAATAGTCCCAGCTCATGGTTTAAAATGTATTTCTACTGCATATTGTGGTAAACAACCAAAGAAAGATGTAGAAAAGCAATTCCAGACTCAGCATCAGAGGGGTGGCTAGTCTAATGGCTTAGTGCCTGAGCAGCCATGCCGAGAGAGAGCAGCCGAATCTTGAGTGATGCCTGTGGTCCTCGGGAGCAGTGTGTCCATCACCTGCTGAAGTGAAGGAAGTGGTACAGGTTTAACATTCCTAACCCCAAACCCAAAGTGTAAACAGTGAAAATCCAAAGCTGTTTGGGTGTTGAAATGACCCCACAAATGGAAAATTCTGTTGTTTAACCTCATGTGATAGGTCTCAGGCAAAACAGACATGCTAAAAATATTGTTTAAAACTACCTTCATGCTCCGAGTATTAGGGGCATGTGAGACATATGTGAATTTTGTACTCAGACTCGGGCTCCATCCCTAAGATTCCTTGTTATGAATAGGTTTATTTTATTTTATTTATTTATTTGTTTTTTATTTTATTTATTTATTTATTTATTTATTTATTTATTTAT
>CABHPH010150273.1:4200-49362 GCA_902168325.1 Peromyscus nudipes
CTGAGGTTGCATTGGGGTGACACTGAGGTTGCATTGGGGTGACACTGGGGGCACTGGGGTTGCATTGAGGTGGCATTGAGGTTGCATTGGGGTGACACTGAGGATGCATTGGGGTGACACTGAGGTTGCATTGGAGTGGCACTGAGGTTGCATTGGGGTGGCACTGGGGGCACTGGGGTTGCATTGAGGTGGCATTGAGGTTGCATTGGGGTGACACTGAGGATGCATTGGGGTGGCACTGGGGGCACTGGGGTTGCATTGAGGTGGCATTGGGGTTGCATTGGAGTGGCACTGAGGTTGCATTGGGGTGGCACTGGGGACACTGGGGTTGCATTGGAGTGGCACTGAAGTTGCATTGGGGTGGCACTGGAAGAAATCTACTTCCAGTGAACTGGGGTTTTCTGACCAACTCTTTTATATAGGGAATAAAAGAAATTAAGAATTGTGTCCTCTGAGGGCTTAGGGTGGTAAGAAGAGACTATAGCGTGCTATTTATTTGTATTACTTTATTATTTTCTGTGTATGTGTATTTGCTTGCACACATGCCTGTGCACCACATGCATGTCTGGTATCTCCAGAGGCTAGAAGAGGGCAGCAGATCCCCTGGAAATGAAGCTAGGGATGGTTTTGAGCCACCCTGTGTATGCTGGAAATCAAACCTGGGTCCTTTGTAAGAGCAGTAAGTGCTCTTAACTATTGAGCCACTTCTTCAGCCCCCACCACAGTATGTTCTTTTAGAATGTAGGGAACTCACTAGGTGGTCCAGGCTTTCCCCTATCTCACAGGGAGCTGCTTGCCTCTGCATCTGAGTGCTGGGATTCAAGACATGCCACTTCTACGGCAACAGAATGAGAGAGCAGGGAGACTCTAACAGACTGAATCATATCACTTATCTAGTTGAAAACAGGCAGAAAATTCCTAGGTAAAATGTTTGTTAATGAATTGAAAAATGCTGTTGATTCTATAGTCAGAAAAATTACTGAAAAAAAAATAGTCTCAACATTCTTCCCTATGTTATTAGAATAATTTACTTTCCCAGACAAAATCACATCTAGAAAAATCTTTGCTCTACTTTAACAACAGCAGTAAGGTCGGGGTTCCTAGCTATGCTTACCCAGGGCATTCTAACTGCCTGAAATGAAAGGCAAGCTATTCAATAAATCTTCTGCTGTCTTTAAAATTTAAAGAAGAACATACAATTCAATCATAGCCTAAAAAGTTCACTTCCCTTGAAAAACATCTGAAATAAAAGATACTTGCATTCAACAGCAAAAAGAAAAAAGGTACATTTTTTTTGTGGGTGTATGTAGATGGTGTGTGTGTGTGTGTGTGTGTGTGTGTGTGTGTGTGTGTGTGTTGCTGAGTTTCAAACTCAGGACCTTGTGCATGCTAGGCTGCTGCTGTGTGACTGAGCGGCCTCCCCAGCTCCTCTGGGGTCTTTATTCTTCTGGAGAGCATGGGCTGTTTGCAGCTCTGCTTTGTGCTTAGCCACTTGCTACTCTAAGTCATTGACCCTGATCTTGAGGGTGGCTTCTGGCTTTATAGGAAATACCCAAATGGGAAAGGATCATAAAAAAATGTCACTTCTTCCTTCTTCTTGAGACTCTACTTGTGTTTTCTTCTTGCCCAGACTCCTGGTGCATGACTGTTGCCTTCCAGAGCTGTGGGTGTGCATGGATGCTTGTATTCCTGTGCCGAATGTTCATCTTGGATTTCAGGTCCCTTGCTGTTCTCATGTTTAGCAGTTGTTCTTTCCTTCAGTCTTTGCCTGAAGTTGTCAATGAGACCATCAGGCGGGAGGGAATAAAAATGCACAATAAACTAGCAAACAGCATGAAGACAAATCATAACAGACATTTCATTTCCTTCTTGGATAGAATGACAGGCCTCATAAACCAGGGGGAGGGGTAATGGACAAGATCTATGTTGCTTGCTTGTAATTACTTCTGAGACATTCAGGGTATGACTGGACCATACTTTATGTTTCCACAGAGACTAAAATATTCTAAGTAAACAAGATTTTTTTGCTACGATGCCTGACTAATCTGCCTCCCTTTTCTGAGATCCCACATGCAGCCTGGGTAGTTTATGTTAGTCAAAAATGATGGCAGCAGAATTAAACAATTAAAGAGGGAAGCCCTTCTGTCTAGAGAGGTGCTAAAAAAGCTGGGATTTTGTAGAAAGTCATAATTCAGGTACCTGGAGGATTTAGGATTGTAAAGTTACAAATATGACTTGAAGATGGATGCTGTCTTTTAAAAAAGGATCCAAGAAGAAATGAGATGGCAGTGTAAGGTTTACAGAATGGAACAAATAAAAAAATAATTAGATGCTATAGGTAAAGTATTTGAGAATGCTTTGAGGTGGGTTAGATACTGAGCTTATTTTTTAAATTTAAAATTATTTTATTTCATGCATATAATTTTTTCTTGAATGTTTGTATATGTACCATACATGTACCTGGTGCCCAGGGAGGTCACAAGAGGACATCACATTCCCTGGGACTGTAGTTATGGGTAGTTTTGAGCTAGCATGTGAGTGATAGGAACTGAACCCACGTCCTCTTCAAGAGGACAAGTGCTCTTAACCACTGAGCCATCTCTTCAGCACCCTGATTTCATCTTAAATCCATGAAACAACAGTTGCAAATACGTACCAGCTTACAGGAAAAGTAGAATGAGATACATTGTTGATGTCCCCATAAAATGGGACAAGGAGGGAAAAAGCCCACTTTCTTATAAAACAAACAAACAAACCAACAAACAAACCAGTCTCATGATTGGCATGTTTTTGATAGTGGGAAGTTAGGTGGTTCTTTTATGGGAGTAATAGTCCATTCACTTAATATTTATGAATTTAAGTTTCAATTTGAAAGCAAAAAAGATAAACCTTTTGTTCTCTTTGTTCAACTGAAAGATGGTTGAGTTTTACGTTCCCTATGCAACCTCTGTTTATTTTCTTTAAGAGAAGATGGATTATTCTTATCCTCAACAGAAACTTTGAACAGTGTTGATCCAAATGAAAGAGAGCTTTGTGTAAAAGGGAAGAGAAGGGCTTTGTTAGAGGGGAACTTCTTTATTTCCTTTCTGCTTTAGTCCGGTCACTATCTCAGACTTCCCATATCATATGTGGTGACACACAGTGGTATTCGTTATGTCATATTCCCCAGTGAGATAGACTGTAAACTCCACTGAGTACAGGCAACATACGAATTTGGGTTTGCTGTTTCCTGAGCATGGTGCCTGGCACTTAGTACAGTCTCAATAAAGGAACCAATGAATGAATGAATGAATGAATGCATCCTTGATATTAAAATACAGAATGATGAAAAAAGAAACTTAACAATCAACAAACCCATGAGGCTGAGTAAAGCCATAGTCATTGCCTGTTGAAAGGGTTTTTGTTGAGGATAGGCAATTTTCCAAACATGGGAGAGAGAGGATGTCAGGAAGAGGCAGATCTGTGGTACTCTGAGCACTGGATGGATGTGAGTGGGCCTGGTTCCAGCCCCAGTCTCAGCCTAGTTTTGATCATTGTTCCCGGGGGTGTTTCCCTTTTATCATGTCCTTGAAAGCCTATTTAAAGGCACTCTGTGGGTCCTTTTGATTTAGCAAGTCAAAGTGATCAAAGCCCTGGGAACTAGACATTGTTACCTCACTCTGGAAGGCTGCCTTAACACTCACTCTTCTTACCTGCTCTCCATTGGCAGCAGGCTCATGGAGTAGGAAGCTGGCATTCACCCACTGAAGAGCAGGGGAGGTGCCAGAGATTGTCACAGCAGTTGAACACAATTGGCAGAGTGATTTTTCTAACCTTTGGAATTCCAAGATGCTTTCTTAATGGTCACATCCCTCCCCACCCCTTCCCAGTGAAGGAGAAGGCGAGAAAGGAGATTTCAGCAAGGGAGAGAAAATAAGAGAATTCAAGCTTTTACCATGTCGTCGTTCTGTGGAATTAAGTGGAGGATATGCTGACTTTTATTGTAAATACACTTGAGTCTAATCTTCTGGGGGCTCTTTATTCTGTGCCTTGTTATTTTTCATATTTGCTAATAATTTTCAGTAGTAACCATGCAAATATTACCAGGTATTTCCCTTTTCCTTTTAAGCTCAAAATAAATAAAGCAGTATTCACTCCAGAGTCTCCAATGGACAGAGGAGGAGATTGGAACGTAGCAGAGAAAGGGAAGCAGTGGTGGAGACTACTTCATCAGACCCCAGTACGATGGAGGTGGTAGTTTTCTTAGCCTGGTTTAGGAACAACTGTCCCGTTGATTTTGCAAGGATCTCTAGCTTCTAGAGAAATAAGCTGGAGTTCAGAACTGTGTTTAGATCGATGGTGCGCTCAATTTTGAGTTTGGCAAATCGAAATGCTTGCTTTGTCCTCTGTGATGTTCGTCCCATTTGTGTCAAAGTTTCTTTTTTATCTCATACACAAAACTTGAACATGCCAGCCGGTTATTAGAGTGAGTTCTAGGGTTTAGAGAAGTTGAGCCTCATCCTGTTTCAGACACATGCCCTCCATTTGGCTTGTGATAGGGAAAATGAATTGAGATGTGAATCCCAGCTCAGAATCCAGCATTCTGTTCTATCTAACTACACTCTTGGGGGGAATCTTTAGCAGCCATTTAACCCCCCAGTAAATCACTTTGGAAAAATAACAAAATTTCTTTAAAAATGCTATTTGTAACTTTGATGAGATTCTCCTTCTAGGAAAATACGTGTATGTGGGTTGAGAATGAGGGACAGGTGAATCAAACCTGCTCCGCACATGAGGGGCAGGTGCAGTTACAAAGAAGCCGTTGGGTCTCAAGGGGAGTCAGGTGGAGCACACGCTCTGATTCTTCTGTGGATGAGAGTGTTCCAGTTGGATGAAAAAAATTAAAATGTCTCATTAGCTAGACCGGCTCTACATTTCATCTGCTTGTACTTCTGTCAAAATAGAGCACACGCACTTCGTAACAGCTCAATTCAATGTGGGGACTCCGCACCTGTAGACGCTGACAGATTAATGCTAGCGAAGGAAAACGTTTAGAGTAATGAAGGCAGAAACAGAAGGTAACTTTATTCTTAACATAAAAAGAAGTCAGTTAGACCGAATTTACTGTATGCCCACATAGGAACAATTGTTTGGCTTGCTTTCACTCTTAATAAAGATTATGGGTTTTGTGTGGACTACAGTTGTGACAAAGTCGTCAGGAACGTCTGGGAATACTGTTTAAAAGATTTACTTATTTTATTTTTTGTGTGTGAATGTTTGCCTCCGTGTATGTATGTACACCACATGCATGTCTGGTGCCCACAGAGGTCAGAAGATGGCATCAGATCCTCTGGAACTGGAATTAGGGACGGGGATAGTTGAGACACGCACATGAGCTGCTATGTGGGTGTTGGGGACCAAGCCTGGGTCCTTTGCAAGAGCAGCCAATCCTCTTAAACCCTAAGTAGCTCATCAGTCTTGGAATTTTTTTTTTATAAAATACCAAAATTTCTGAAATATTGATAAATCACCTTTTAAAAACTATATAAACTATATCCTCTGTTTCATTTTTTTGTGAAACTAATTCAGGTATATGGCTTTTCATTTAAGAAATAATCTCCAATAACCAATATTTTCTGAAAAAAATATAACAATTTGGTCAGTAGTCCAATGACATTGTTTACATATGATATAATCATTTTTATGCTGAAGCCATAATGACATCAGTACGCACATGTTCATTATGACCTTGATGACTCCAAAAGCAGAGCCAGTTGTCTACTCCTCTGCAATCATTCATTTGTTTTTGTTTTGTTTTTCCCTAGCTATTTCCTTTGGCCACATGAAAGATGCAGTTCTTTGTCACAGAAAAGAAACTTGCTTATCGCTGAAGCCCCGACACATTCCCTGATACTTCTGGATGATTTTTTATGAGCTCTCTGTGACTGTCAGCATATAAGATAAGATCTATCCTATATGAGACAAGATAGTGGTAAAGTGAAAGTGCAGCTTGAATAGCCGACAGTGTTCTTGAATCTGAAGTTCAAAGACACCGAGTCATACAACTGATGGCATGAAGTTCCTCCTCTGTGTCTGTGTTAGCTGTCTGCTTTTCCAGTTCTTATCTTTCCCTCCTGTCTGGGAAGGATAATGCTACCTTTTGTTTCTACACAGGCAGGCTCTGGGCTGGCCTGTACTCCTCTTTCCTTGAGTTGAGGAATTTTATTCCTATAATGAACATTTGTTTGCTTTACCCTGAGATTTTGTTGGCAAAATGGAAACCAGGAATAGATTGAGATATGATAGGGGTGTGTGTGTGTGTGTGTGTGTGTGGTGTGTTTGGTGTTTTTGCATCTCTGAAAATAATTCAGTATATCTGGAAATAATTTTAGAATAATTTCATATTCTTCTATTTCTTGCAACATTTACATTTATCTCTAGCATGCTTAAAGTCAGAAGGGGTCTGATGTAGACAAAGGTTTGTTTTACCAGTTGTATTTAGTTTGGTATTTACCTGCATATCAGTTTCTTTGGCTGTTAACTTTGAATGTTTATATACTCATTGTATCACTGGTAAGCAGTACATGGTTTATATATAGCAAATTTACATTATATATATTTAAATTTACATTATCAATCTTTGTTCTTAAACCAAAGACTTTAATCCCTTTATGTTAGTTTTATGTCCAATACATTTAAATTCATATCTATAATCTTATTTTGTGCTCTTATTCTCTAAGTTTTTAGAGTTTCTTCTTTTTAATCATCTTCTTTTCTGTATTTCCCCTATGCTATATGAAGTTACAATCTCCATGAATATTCCTGTCATGGTTTTTCTAGATACCTTAGTGGCTATGCTCAACAAATCTCCTGTTAATGGCTATCTCTAGTCTCTCCCAGGGCAATTCAAGAGGTTTAAAATAAGATCTATTCATTCCCTTCTGAACTTTCATGCTGTTTTCTTCATTCTATTTAGTTTCTAACCCCATGACTTAGGCATCATGGCGAGCAAAATATAATCACAGTGACAACTCATCCTTCACTTTTGAAAAATATAGTCTTAGAATTTGACTCTTTACAATCTATAAATTATACTTGTATATTTTCTGTTCCCTAAAGTATTCACAGGTCCCTTACCTCTGGTGTTGCTTATTCTTCATTAATCTATAATGTTGGTACAGTGTCATGTACTGAGCAGGTGCTTAATAAATCCATTCTGGCTCATTGATTTCACATCCGATTATACTCATGAGTTTTCATTAAAGGGGAAAATTTAGCATCCAAATGAAAACATTTGGAGATTCTTCTGCTGTGGTTAGTACTGAGTTGCCATGCTTCACTGGCGGGAGACTGACTCAACTGGAAACTTTAATTACTGAGCCAGTTTGGCACTGGAAGCGGTGTGTAGGAAGATAGATAAATAAACAATGAGGAATAAAAAAGTACTATTTTAGTGCCTTTGGGAATGCAGTAAGAATAATGTGCTTCCAATGTTCATTTGCTAGTTGTCTACCTAACTATACCCTTTCCATTAGTTCTCACAATGTTCACGTTCTGTAGAAGTCATTATACATCTTAGTCTCTTGTCCTGTGTTGTGTCCTATAGGGCCATGGTAGAACTAAGACACACTCCACAGCACTCCCTTTCTTGTCATTCATACTGTTCTTTCTTCACATCCCAGCATCTTTCAAATGAAAAGCCTCTCTTTTCATCATACACTGAACACCCTTGTTAATTTTCAGTCTTACGGCTTCCACTTGGTTCATCTAGAAAAATGTTTCTTGCCTAACAGTATCTGATCTAAAAATAGCTTAGAAATAAACTTAGCTTAGGATAATAATTGAAGGACTCCATATTAGACCTCTCTCACTCATCATTTATAGCCTATGGTCAAAGGCATGTTAATAAGGAGTTACATCTATTTCTTTCCAAGCTCCTTGCTTAAAAGACTCATACATTTTCTTTAGTCGTATGCAGTTTGTTTTGATGTGATTAAATCAAAAGTAAATGTTGAAATATGATGTTCACGGAGAAGAGGGGCTGCCATCGCAAGAACAAACAGGTGACAAAGTGTGTCAGCATGCCCTGCTCCCTCAGAGTGACTATTTGCTACCTTGCTCAATTTTTGAAGAGCAATGTGTTCTTCCATTTCAATAACTCTTTTCTTTAGAAGTGAGACAGGGTGTTGGTTGGGTGTAGACCTTGCCTGTAGATGGTATTACTTACACATACACAATCTTCAATAATTTATGCATTTTTCATTGAGATTCTTAATATAGCAAAAAAAGGTTCACCAGAATGCTTCCTAGACCCTCACAGAGATTTTTATTTGTCAAAACATTAAATTATCATCAGAATGATTGTATAAAGAGCAACAGCACAAGGATTCCCTCCAGATTCTATATTAAACAACAATTTATGGTGCACATTCTGCTGCTAGATGGGCAGCGCAGCTACACAGACCTCTGGAGAGCTTCCTCCAAGAGAATTCTGAAGGGCTTGGAGTGTAGTAGTAGGGTCCTCAGTGGTAGGATGCTTGCCTAATATGTACAAAACCCTAGGCTCAATCCCCAGAGCATGTGTATACACACACACACACACACTCACATACACACACATTCATACACACTCATATTTCTATAAACTATTGAAAATGTATGGGTTAATCTACCGTTTCTTTAAGGATAATTTCTAGGTAAGAGGCATATGGATGGAATTTTTTTTCATAATTTCAAATGTTCATTGGCAATGGGAAATGAAGAATGGAGTAGACCACCATTTTCCACTTCTTTACCTCAAAGGCATTTCCATACACATACTCTGTGCTTTGCTCCACTGTGTTCACACAGTGGGGTTTATACAAATGGGAGGCAGATCTGGCTGATGCATAGCTACACTGCTTTGTGGCTCATTGACAGTTTGAATTTGGGAAGAGGATTTGCTTGAAGATACCTGCCATTTTCCTTCTAGACTCAGAGATTACTATAAGGAAGACCAAGGTTCTTGGAACTGTTTCTACATGCTCATTCTGCACGTACACATTGCCAGTTGAATTGAAGTCACAATTGAGATTTTCATAATTTTTATTTCCTGAAAGAACTTAGGATTTGAAAAGATTATTATTTCTTTCTGTTTATGGCTTGGCCTTCAGTGTTAATTTTCCTCTTACAAGAACAAATTTAAAATATATGTAAATATAACTAAGATTATTATCAAGAGTTCACAGAAGGGAGAGTTCAAAAAGTAGACTTCCCATGCATAAGAAGATGTTGCTTAGTAATGTTGATGAAGCTTTACAAGGTGTTTCCTTTGAGTTTTTGTTCTTTTAAATGAGAAAAGGTGTGTTTCTGCTGGTTCTCTTCACTTTCATCGTCTTTTAGTTATATCATTAGCTAGCTTTCTTGTTGCTATTTGAAACATTTTTGAAAATATTTGAAAATAAAATGAAGGAAAGAGAGTTTTTTTCCCCCCATGGTTTCAAATTGTGGTTGCTTGGCCACATATGCTTAGTCAGAACATTATGGTGATGGGAGCATATGGTTCAGGATATGTTTTTACATCATGGTGGGGAGGCAGTGGGAAGGAAAGAGGGGCAAAAGAAGAAGAAGGAGGAGGAGGAGAATAATAAGAGGAAGAAGAAGAAAAAGAAGAAGAGAGGATGAGGAGGAGGAAGAGAAAGAGAAAGAGAGAGAGAAGACATGAGCACACAGGGGAGGAGAAGGGGAAGCAGAAGATGACTTCTTCCATCTAGCACTAATCTCCTAAAAGTTTGCAAAAGCTCTCAAATAGTACTACCTGAAGAAGACCAGTCTCCCAGTAGATAAACCTTTTCTGGAAGCATTTCACATCCAAATAATTACATTTCTACAGTATAGAAGGCTTACTAAAATGATAGACATGATATATTTCAGTTCTTTGCCCATTTTTATTACAGAAGTGACTTGTTTTATTATAGTCATGAGGCTGAGTTGCTTTTTTAAAGTAGAAATTAAATGTAGTATGTGTGTGTGTTTGTGTGTGTGTGTGTGTGTGTGTGTGTACAAGTGCACACATCATGACATGACACAGTTACAGAGGTCAGGCAGTTTACAGTAATGAGTCATCTCCTTCCACTATGTGGGGCCTGTGGCTCACACTCAGGGTGTCAGTCTCGGGCATGCACCTTTACCCTCTGAGCCATCTCTCAAGCACTGATTGAGTTGTTTTTGACTAATAGGTTTTCAGTGTATTAGTAGCCAAAGGTTTAAAATTGCAGGGCATATATTATTATGATCTTTCTATAATTTCCTAGGAGACTGAATAAAGTACAATCAAGGGATATTTATAGTAAAATGTAATGCACTCAAACATTTCAAAAATAGAAAAAGGATCTTCCCATTTCACATACTCAGAGCTTTAAGGCTTATTTAGGGCTAATTGAGCATATTGGAATTATGTATTATTTATAATTTTATTAACAGAGTCTAAAAACCAAAGAAAGGGTAAATGTCAAGTTCCTTTCCATTATTAGGTTCGGTGTTATGAATTTAAGGTCTTTTGCTCTATTTTGGAGTTATCATTAGAGAAGATTATAGGGCTGGCTATCTACAGATTCCCAGCTGTGGGAGAGAGAGCGGTGCATTCATCCAGAGCTCTAGAAATTAAATTAAGAGGAGTTATCTTTTGAAACATCCGGAAAGTTTATTGAGCTTGGTGAGCTTAATTTCAGTGCATTTAATGAGGGTCAAAGGTGGATTCATTTAGTGAAGGCCGTGGATTGAAAAAACTGTGTCATGCAGAGAAAGTAAGAGTGGAGAATGTCTTACCATTAACGTTTTGCTTCTAATATATCAGTCACACAAAGGATGTTGAGAGTTGGTTGAATGTTAATACATGGGAAATCATTAGCAGCCAGTCTCAACTTCCATGTGTTGTAGGGATGCCATTTGAATATCTAGTTTAACTATGCTTATTCAAATATAGCATAATCTTCTGGAAGAAGAAGCTTATATTAATTGAGTGGTGATGCTTCTAAACAGGGAGAGAATCAACATGAGGGAGCTGAGTACACACACACACACACACACACACACACACACACCACACAAACACACACGAGTATCACTCACCCATAAAAAAGAATGGCATTTTCTTTTCACTTGAAGGAAATGGATAGAACCAAACATCATCACCATAAGCAAAACAGCCAGGACACAGAAAGACGTCCACTGCATGTCTTTTCTTATATCTGGAAACTGTAAACAAACACACAAGCGCAAATATGATCTAAAAGTAGAGGAAGGACGACTAGGGAAGGAGAAGCAGGCCAGGAGGGGAGGAAGAAAGAGAAGGAGGGGCAGAAAGGCGAGTAGGGAGGGTAGAATCAATAAAAAATACCACATATGCACACCAGAAAGGTCGCATTGACTCATTAACATGTATAATTAATATGAGTCGTGTTTTATGGTAATAGTAACAGAGAATCAGAGAGGAGAAGCACCAGGGCTCAGCTAGCATCCCAGACTCCAGCCCTACCCTGTCCGATGCTCTGTGCAGGAGATGCTGTTTGGACGTCTGTGCAACCTCCCTCTGCTCCCGAGTAGCTTCACCTATTGCTGGCTCTCCCTTTGCTTGCTGCCTCGTGGTGTTGACATTCCTGCCATTCTGATGCCCTGCCCCTTGAGCTTCCTTAGAACATTCTCTGTGTTTTCTTATGGGCCCTGTGTGTATTCTGCTCCGGTAAGGGAGGCTTCCATTTGTCTCATTCAGTGCTGTGCCCTCGTTGCCTGAAACAGTGCTGGCAACTGGCACATTCTCCATTAACAGATGTTGAATGGAGCGTGTTTCTATCATTTCATTTTTCCTCTAGATCTTACTTTTGAATCCTCATGGATATCTGTAGATGAATTTGTAAACAGTCTTATTAAATAAGAAACACAGAGCCAAATATAGGGGTGAAAGCTGTAGAGATCAGAGAAATAGTGAGAGCCACCAACTAACCTTAGCTCATCATGCTGCCATAGATTCCCAAGAGAACCAACTTCTTCCTGTCTAACCTGTGTCTTTATTGCCTTGTTGTTCTGCCTTCTCATTGGCTCTTAGCCCAGCCACATCACTTCCTCATCACTGCCTGTCTGTACAGACCTCCAGGTCTCTATGGTTGGTACTGGGATTAAAGGTGTGTGTCACCACGCTTGGCTGTGTCCTTGAACACACAGAGACTCTGCCTGCCATGTGATTGAATTAAGGGTGTGTGCTACCACCGCCTGACTTTTGTTTATGGCTGGCTAAGACCTCTGATCTCCAGGCAAACTTTATTTATTAACATACAAATAAAATACCACCACAGATATCTAATGTGTGTCACCTAGAAGTAGGTGCCAAAACTCCAGACAAAAATCCCCTTTTTATAAGAGCTCATGTGCCCCCCACTTCTAGTCCATGATGTTCACTTCTGATGTGGCCCAGGATGCTAATGTTATAAAGTGTTATCACCTACTAGGGCCTCTTGGAATTGGTGCTTAAGGATAAATGTTTTGTAACTGACTTTGGTTTCTCCCAAATGATGTTTCCATGACAAAGAAGTTCTTAGGTTCTATTAGGTAAGTGGAGATACTTTTGTTATTCTCTAATTGAATTGTGATCTTGAGTGTTTTCTGACATTAAAATTGATCTCTGGGAAAAGGGACACAGACCTAAATGGATCCTGCAGATGAGTAAGAGACGTTTGGCAATCTTAGGAAGTCTACAAACAATAATGACATTATTTTATGGGTCAAGATGTACACACGCCCTGGCTTTTTAATATCTTATTCCTCCATTCATTTCTCCTACTGAGAATCTAATACTCTTCTCCAAGGGAACCTTAAAATTCCGTAAGGATGTCTCTTAAAGGAGCGTGTGTGTGTGTGTGTGTGTGTGTGTGTGTGTGTGTGTGTGTGTGTGTATGTGTGTGTGCTGGCATGGGTGTGCATGTGTGCATGCATATGTGTGTGATGAGGTGAAGACTTTGGGTGTCTTCCTTGATCCACTATTCTCCATCTTAGTTCTGGACAGAAGGTCTCTGACTGAACCTGAACAGCATCCATTTGCCTAGGCTGGAAGGTCAATCTCTCCCTCTCCTCCAGCAGTCACCTGACCTAGCTTCCACAGGCATGTTGAGGATCCAGACTCAGGGCCCCCTGCTAGTGCAGCAGACCAGTTAACAGAAGTGCCTTCTTCCCATTCCAATGCCGTACTGCTAACATCATAATTTCCAAGTGAAGGAAACTTAAAATGCTCATATAATTATTAGAAACCTTAATACAATTTTAGAGATAGCCAAGACTAAAGAATAGATTATTTGTCCTTCCTGTTTTAAGGATGAATGGGACCTCTCAAAGGGCCCCTTCTTTTAAAAGCCTTATATCATGCTCATTATTATTTCACCTAATGTGTCAGCTCTGTGCTTTTAGTTGGGGTTTTATTCATATATATAAGTAAATATATATTTAATATATGTATGTGTATATCTCCAGATGATTTTTGAAGCATTGATAAGAGTGAGGTTTTTGCTTTTTATCCTTTTAGGAAGTTTCCTATATGGGTTACAAATACTGATATTGAATTGCATGAGCCATGTAACTTTTGGCCTTAAGTACCAGGCGTCTTTATATGTCAATATAGTTTGTGGCAATATCATAATGTCTAATGAATACAATTCTGAACTCTGCTGAACAGAGTGCACAAACTGGGTAGCATATTTCTGAAGTCTCCCTGAAGAATAGATGGGCAAATGGAATTGATTTAGACCTGTATTTTGCCAAATGTAGGTGATGGTAACAGTAAGACAAATGTTTTACCTCATTTCAGTAAGACATCATGATCACAGCTTATTTAATAAAAATTAGGAGCAAAGGGCTGATAGAAGACTTTCTCTTTAAAAGGTCTTTCTTCCTTTTCAGAGATACAGGATTAGATACATCAAATATGGAATTTTGTTTGATATTTTATTATGTGTAGAAATATTGTATACCCTTGAAAAGCCCAGCTTCCCTTATCATCACTCTCGCTCCCAATTTACATATCTAAATTTCTGTTATTCACCTTCATCACCTACTATAATATTCATTGTTTTAGTTTTAATTCCTTCCTTGTATATATGTGCATTCATTGTAGATACAATGACTGTATATATACATTATATATATGTAACACTAACATATATACACAACATTATATATATATATATACAACTAATAACACGCATATATATATATATATATATATATATATATATATATATATACACACACACAAAATACGTGTATACAGAAAGGTAGTACTTCACACATTTCCAAAGTGCTCCATTTGTTCAAAACTATACTCTGCGATCTTGGATTCTTCAGTAGGAAAAACACATCCAACAATGTTGACAGAAGTCATTATTTTCTCCTAAAAGCATGATCAATGAAGTCATTTTGCAGACAAAAGCTCATGACCAATTTCTCTCAAGCTTCAAATCAAGTTTGACAGCATGGAGAATTTTAGATAGCAAACGAAAAATATTCATTTGAAATCTTCAACCGGTATCACAATCATTGTCTGCTTCCATATACATTCACACTGGCCTCCCAGTTAACATCATGAGAGGCCCCGCTGAGCTGGAGCATTGTACAGACAGCCATTAGAGAGAATGAGTGGCAAGTTGAGTTCTTGAGAAAATGCACCCACAGCATTCTGTTTTCTGGTAGTTTTAAGTGCAGACAATATGGTTCAATATAAAAATCAGAGCACACACTTACATTCCCTAAGGTATTGATTTTGTTGGGCAGTCCACATCATGCTTGGTTGCTATATCTTGGGTTGATAGGTTCCAGAGGAACCCACGCATGTAATTAGAGATGTTTTTGGCACATCTGAACTGAAATTGTAGCTTGAAGATGCCCAGAGAGTGGTATTTTTCTATGTGTATGTGTGTGTTTTCTCTCTGCAGGTGTTAAATTTTTCAAGGAGAGAAGTGTTCAGCATGAGCAAACATGACTAATAATTGTGAGCTGTTTGTTTGCAAACAGACAAGTGTTGGCAGCCCAGAATCCACAGCAGCATTCTTACATTAGAGAAGTACTGTGGGATTTGGACTGGGGAGATTTTCCTTACAGACCCAGGCCTTTCTTTTAACACATTTTCTTCAGAATTTCAACGTTTTATTTGCGAGCAGTTAACACTGTACCAAACTCCCTGTGTCTAATGGTTTATTTACTTAACTATGTGATAATAATTTATAACTAGGACTAAAGCATGCCTAGGTGATGGTGCTCACCACCCACGCAGTACATTCTGTCAATTCCTCTTCTTTTTTTTGCATTTATTTATTTAGTGTATGCCTGTGTGTGTGTGCGTGCATGCCCATTCGCATGTGCATGACATAGCACGCATATGCAGATCAGAGGACAGCTTGCGGGAGTCCATTCTCTCCCACCACTACATGGGATCCAAGGGTTGAACTCGGGTCATCAGGCTTGGTAGCAAGTAACTAAACTCAATTTTGCTGCCGCACAGTTCTCTTCTTATATTTCGAGTACTTAACTTATTTAACTCCTCACTTTTGCTTCTGGAGGCTAATTCTATGAAGGGTAAAGCATCTCAAGTCCTCTTGTTGTTTATCTATTCTGTCTGACTTGTTGTCTCACATAGGTCTTTTGAAAAGACATATAATAAATATATATATAATATATTTTTTTCACCATTTCCTCAGCATATTTTAATGTTTTAAATATTCAAAAGTTTTGAGATGTGATACATAGCATAATTTCCCATTATCCAATCCGTATCTTACCTAATCATGTAACAAACACACTTCCTAAAGAAGTATTTTAAATTAAATCCTTTAATAATTATTTATGAGTCTGATTAACAGTAAAATGATAGTATTAGTTATTAGAAACTTAATATATTCTCAGCATAAAGACTAGAGCAATGGTTTTAGCCACTGTAATTATCCTAAAGGGAGAAAGAACCTGGATGCCCTGAAGGACAAAGGACAAAGTTAATTCAGATCTTGAGAGAAGACATGATTTTTTTCTGATTCTGGTGCCATATTAGAAGGTTTTACATTTTGGATGTGGATTGTTTGATTATATTTTTTAAGTATTTCAAGACTGTTTATGAACATTGAAATCAAATATGCAACTATGATAATGAGTGTAATATTTAAATCCTTCTTTCAGGAGCCAATCTTTATGTTTGTTGAAGCAGAATATTTGTTTTCAGAGTCCTGGGTTTGAGATCTCTGGTGCTTCTTTGAAAGTTTGCATCCTGCTAAGTTGCTACTAAATTTCAGGGTAGTTACCCACCTCCTTTTCAGTGCTTTGCCGATAGCCACTTAGTTTATGACTGAATTCAGCTCTAAGTGATACCCTTTTGAGTTACAGAATTTCTATGAACATTTTCTGTAATTTGTATACTTAGTAATTCAAACTTAGATTTTTATATTTTCATTATCAGTAATTTTCACTTAATTGACTGTTCAAGTGGCCTTCTATCCTTCACGTTCGTCTTTTACCCTTTGAAAGACAGCCCATGTATTTATAAGTATCCCTTATATGTGTACACTTTGAGGCTGTGAAATGGCAAACAAGACTAGGAATTTTCATTTTTTTATGAGTACATACTTCATGTAAGCCATCTCAATTTCATTTTTCACTATATGTGCTGTTTATAAGTGTAGTGTGAACAGTACTGGATTGACAGCATCCCAATCTGGAATTTAGATACTCTTGACCTATAACCCATGAGCAGTGGTAGCTGCAGCTTTGGGACTGACAACCCTAACCGCGAGCCACCCCAATTAATCAAAATCATCCTATACAGACAAAATACTTCTTTCACAGAAAGTCTTGTATTTCTTGGGATAAGTAATGGACTAACTCATTTGCTAGTTTTCCAAAAAAGATTAGCTACATTTATTTAGGCACAGCTCAGAAAGTTGTCCTGATTGGATGTGTAGAGAAAAGGATGGTAGGGATGCAGGAAGACACTTGGAAAGCAGAAGGGCAAGCATCTGCTGTTTATCCCCTAGACTGATGAGTTCAGCTCTACTGCAAGAGTGAGTACTAATTAACTCATTAAAAAGCTCCCACTGAGATTCCTCAATGTAATTTTGGGTTGAACTGATGTTCAGAGACTTAAAATCTCATTGTAGAAGCTTATCATTGTAAACCATTGATGAAATGGTTAGAGATGTCAGAAGAAAACCATTTGTTCATATAGTAGAAAGGAAATGCTGACATTCTCAAAGTCTCTTAGTATGCAGGCAATAGTGTAAACATTTTTTTTGCTTAGTCGTCTAAATGCTAATTAAGTTAATAAATATGACTTTAAATGGCATGTTTTATTAGTAAGAACCCCATTTGACTGTATTTGTATCGGTGCCCAATACTGAAGAGTTATGCTGCTCAGTTACAATTCACCCAGGAAACATATCCAGCATGTATTCTAATGGCAAGACTAATGTGTGAATCTGCAATTATAAGAAGGAAAGAAAACTTTGTCCTGAAGTGATCTATTGTGTGAACCAGGACGGGGAAGCTGGCACTTTGGGATACATGCCACACTATGCTTTAGAACCTCGGGGGCCTGAGCTCCAGCCTGAAGTCTGCTCTGCAGACTTTAGCAATGCTGACAGTCCAGTTAAATGTGCCATGTTGAGCATGAGTGTGGTTACCAAGTTTGTGGCACATTGCCTGTGACATTCAGGTGGCGTTCATCTGGCTGTGAATATGTCATAGAGCATAGCTAACACAGCATGCAGCTCAACACTGGTTCTGTTAGCCAATATGTATTACCACCAGAGAGAACTGTTTTCCTGAGAGAGATCAGTGGTCTTCATTAGATAGCCAGGAGGATGACGTCAAAGAGTTTTTAGTGGACTCCAGAAGGCTACTTCAACATGATTGTGTGCTTAAAATTAGCCTTCGGTGTATGTGGATTTGTCTTTGTAGGTGTGTGTGTGTGTGTGTGTGTGTGTGTGTGTGTGTGTGTATGGAGGTTGGAGGTCAGCATTGGTATCTTTCTCAATTACTGTCCACCTTAATTTTTAAGATTCGGTCTCTATTCAGTGAAGCCAGGAAGCCCCAGGTTTATTTTCCCATCTCTGCTCCTTCAGTGCTGGTGTTCCTTATGTGGGTGCTGCGTCTCTAACCTCAGGTTCTCATGTTCGTGGGACAACTCCTAAAGTCTTGTAAGGGTGATAGAGATACGTAGCTGAAGTTTTCCTGTGTCCCAGCCTGCCGGTAGTCGGGACACATCTCTTCCATTCGTGTCCCCCAAGTAAACACACAGAGACTTATATTACTTATAAACTGTATGGCCTTGTCAGGCTTCTTCCTATCTGTTCTTATATCTTAAATTAACCCATGTCTATAAATCTATACCTTGCCCTGGAGCTCGTGGCTCACCGGTATCTTACATCATGCTTCTCCTTGTGGCGGCTGGCAGCATCTCCTGACCCAGTCTTCTTCTACCCAGCATTCTCCTCTCTCCTTGTCCTGCCCACACTATCCTTCCTGCCTGGTTACTGGCCAATCAACGTTTTATTTATCAATAATCAATCATAGCAACATATATTCACAGCATGCAGGACATCTCACAGCAGAGATAAGATGGTTAATGTTATTTTAAACAGATACTATATGCATTTGATCAGTAGCTAAAGCTTTGAAAATAGTTAGTCTGAAATAAATAATGCTCTTTCATGAAAATTGTTAAGTGAGTCATAGGCATTCAGTTTAATTATATATTTGTACATACTATGTATCATATATATGATATATATATTATCCTTTGAACATTCTATACATGTATACAATGTATCTTGATCATATCCATCCCTCACTTTCCCTCAAACAACTTTCCCCAGGACCCACCATTGCATCTTTCTCAACTTCATGTCCTCCTTTTATAATTTTTATTACTTTTTTATTTTTTTACCCATTGAACCCAGCTCAAATGTATATGAACATGGGGTTATCTACTGTAGAATGAGGACCCTCCCAGAGGACACAGTCCTAAAGAGAAGTCACTCTCTCTCCCCCAGCAGTTGCCAACTGCTAATAGCTTCTCAACTAGGGATGGGATCTCAGGAGGCCTTCTTCACTCTATGCTGGAATTTTTAACTGGCTTGATCTTGTGCAGGTCTTGTATAGGCAACCACTGCTGTTCTGTATGTTTTAATATTGATTATCGTAGCACTTAATCTCTTAGAGCCTAAGCATCATATCGGAGTACTATAAACTACCTTCAGTGACAAAGCTGGGTAGAGAAATGTGATTCAGTGTGTAAGCTGAATGATGCCTAGTGCATAAGCATTTTATAGAAGGCTTAAAGATGTTTCTGTACCACGTCAATACAACCAACTGAAAGATGACAAGAGTAGATCAGTTCAGCTCATACAGAATGACCGTATTGTTGTCCCTTCCGTAACAATTGAAGGAAGGGTTTAGCCATAGAGCGAGCACCTTTGTTAGCTCTAAGTGCAATGTAGCCTGCGCAGATTCCACTTATTTTCCATCTTCTAAGAGTAGGACCATGTTTCTAAAGTGTTTTCAAGTGAACAAATATTGCAACAAATTTACACTGACTGTTCATCATTCAGCAACTGAGGGAAAAGGTAAAGTGTGTCATGATAAGGCCACTACCATGATGTACTTCCTCACCATTCTCTTTTATGCTTGCCCGTGGTCAACTTTCTGAAATTAATATTCCTTTTCCCTTATTTAAAGAGTATCGACACGTTATCGTTTTATTATCATTCTAAAATTTTACGTAGTTTTCTGTAGCATAATAATATGTGTTTTTGTGAACTTCCCTTCAGGTTGTCAAGTGCCACAGAATCCTAAGTGACATGCATGCACATTGAGGTCAATTTTTTTCAGAGCCTACTAACTTTGAGAAGTCAGGTCTTGTTTTCTATTTTTGAAATGATTTTAAACAGTGGCATTGAGTTTCCTTCTTTGAAAACTTCTCCCACTTTCTTGGGAGATTTTTTTCCCAGCCAATAGATGTTAGCATGGAATAAAGACATGGTACTGTATGTTTGTGTGCTTGTAAAAGATATGGGATCTGTAACTCTAATACTTAATTGCTCTGCTAAATACCTACTTTCAAATTTCCATAGTCTATTCTGAAGAAAATATAATTACATATAGATTCATCTTCTAAGAAAGACACTTTCCAGACACCACTTGCTGTGAGCCTGAGTAGGAATTTGAATAAAATTATTTTTTTGCTCAGTGTCTCTCTTATATGGTCCCTATCTCAAACATCACCAAATCGCAAATATAAATCAATGGATTACCAGTTCAAAAATAGTAATGCAGCTAGGCGATGTTCCTGTACTTTTAATAAAAAATAAAAATACATATATACTAATATATTTCATAGTATGCTTAGTGAAATACTCTTGAATGTAAATGTCCTTATGTAGTAAAAGGTAACCCTGCTTTGGTTATAAATTTAAGAATTAACACATAGGTCATATTATGTTTAAAAAATAAAAGGACATTGGCTTTTGCATTGATCCAAATTTTTGAACAGGACCTTTTCTTTACCTGTAAGCTTGTCTTCTACTTGGAATTTTTGTCTGTGTTGTGAGATGAGAACAGGGTTTGTTCTGTTTCCTCTGGAAATCCTGTTGTTCTGCCTCTTGTGTTGGGACTACTAGGCTCCCTCCATGTTACTACCTTCAGATCAGTTGGCAAAACAGATGTGGCTCTATTCCTGGATTCTATTCAGGTCCATTTATCTACATATGTTAACCATTGTCTAGGGTTTACACACATTTAAATTTAACTTTAAATGCTTCCTGGTACTTGATTTTTAAATGCCATTGTCATTTTAATTACTTTTCTTGTATGATAAGAAATAAAGTTAGGGCTAGCACGGTGACTCAGTGGGTGAAAGCCTTTACTATGAAGCCTGATATCCTGAGTTCAATCCTTGGAACCCACGTGGTGAAGGGGAGAACTGACTATTGAAAAGTGTTCTTTGACCGCCATACACACATAGTGCCACATGTGTACCCTACCTCACTCCCCACAACAAATAAATGTAAAAATAAAATGAAAACAGAAATAAAGGTAGATTTTTTTTGTTTATGTTCTTTGTGTCTCACAATATGACTGAGTACTTTTGGTGAATTTCTGAATAATGTCCCTTTATACAGTCATGTCATTTACAGCAAACATTATCCCCCACTATAAATTATTACGGCTGCTGTATTTTCCTTAAGTACTTCACTATGAAACGTGTTATTATCTATAGGTTTTAATAGATCATTTCTACCATCATCAAGATATTTCCACCCAGGTTTTTGACATTAAGATTGGGCAGTGTGCATGTGTTATAAATCAATGGTAGACTACTGTTCTATAGTGTAGCATGGGTGAATCTTAGGTTCAAGCAGAGAAATGTGTGTGTGTGGGGGGGGTTCCTTTTCTGAGTACCTTGTATATACCAACCTGATATTTTGTATTAGTGATCCCTTCCAATTTCTCTCAAAATTAAATGGGCAAGGTATTATTACTTTTGAGGGGATCAACTGAAAGTGGAAACTTGGGAAGATTAAATAATTTCGGTGGTCACAAACTAGTGTGGTGCCTTCTGAGTTGGATCCAAATTCAACTGGTTCAGATCTCCCATGTTCTTATTCTGTAAGACACACATACATTTATGTGGGTCTTACTCTGAAAGAAAGGAGATTCTTTATGCATGAGGGAGAGGGAAGAGATGGATGATATCATAGGAATAAGGACCTTCATATCTAAGACTGGATGAGCTGACCTGGGAGATGCATATAAAGTGACTCGGGTTCAGAATTGGGATTACACATATACGCAAAGCACTAAGGGTACCTTATTAGGAGGGCTTCTGTTTAGAGTGTGTATATGTGTGAAGTTTAAATATTTAGCAATACCAAATATGCAAAATCTCCAACAAAAAACACATTTCTCCTTGGATGAAAAGGCAGGTGGTTAACTTTAACCTGTGCCTTGTTCTCCTATGAGTGCCTTTGCTTGTTTCAAATAAAAACTATGTTGCACATCATCTCAGGACTCGTAGTGGATTAGAAGACACTGAGTCCTAAGTGCTGCCATGTAAACCCAAGCTCCTAACCAAAAGCAGAACAGCTGGACTCTGAGCAGCCTTGAGAACAAGGACACCAGCTGATCTATACAGACTTGACTTAGTGTCTGTCAGCAGAAGACTGGTGACAGTCGCTGTGCTTCACAGGTATTGAGGGTGCTATTCTGTTGAGCTATGTCTACATGCTGGCACCTGAGTTTTTTTTTTTTTTCACCTGGAGAGAAACATTGAGAGGGATGAAACAAAGGAGTGTCTCATGTGATTTTTGAGTTGATGGGTGAATGTGGCATAAAGTTATAAGAGAAAAAAGGTATTCCTACGAGCTGATAGACTTGCTTCAGAAAAGGTTCCTCTGAAAGAAAGGAGATTCTTTATGCATGATTAAAAAAACAGACAAGAAATTTTTATTATATTATTCTACAACAAATCTCAGAAAATGAAATATTGAGTGATTTCTATGCTACTCTGTTAAGCAATCATTCTTCTGAAATGTAATGTCTGTGACCTAAGTGGCTGGACAGCTCACAGTTACTGATGTCTGGTGTGCATGACACACTGATACATATACATGCTTCAGTTAGATTTGCATAGTGTTTTCATCCTCAGATAAGTGATACAAGTTTGTTTGCCTAATGACTGAAACAACCACTATAAACATTATAAAGGCCATGACTTTCACTTACCAAGAGACACATTCCAGGTCAATAAACTGGTAACAATATAAATAGCTGCCTTTCTCATGTGTACTCTACTCTTTATATTGCTATTATTCCTTAATACTGGTACAAGACTATAGCAAGAGTTTTCCTGCCTGGCCCACGGTCAGGACAAATCTCTTTCACCTGCCAGTCCCACAGCCGCTCAGAGCCAACCAAGTAAACACAGAGACTTACATTGTTTACAAACTGTATGGCCATGGCAGGCTTCTTGCTAATTGTCCTTATATCTTAAATTAATCCATTTCTATAAATATATACCTTGCCACATGGCTCGTGGCTTACCGGCATCTTTACATGCTGCTTGTCCTGGCGGTGACTGGCAGTCACTCCCTCCGCCTTCCTGTTCTTTTTATTCTCTCTGTTAGTCCCGCCTATACTTCCTGCCTAGCCACTGGCCAATCAGTGTTTTATTAGCAACACATTTGCCATACAGAACATCCCACAGCACAAGACTAATGTGCTTAGTCATAAATTTGTATTTACTCATTCCTTTCCAACTCTCCTTTTTCTATTAATTCTCCTGTTATTTCTCCATCCTCTGATAATTGGATATGTTTGCCGATATCTCTGTCAGTGGCTAGAGTGTAAAATTTTGGAACTTTATAACAAGTAACCTAGTAAATTTTTATTAATTCATTGGAACTTAGTCAGCACACACACCTTCAAATGTGTGTTTTATGTAATTCTTGTTGCTTATACTTGTCAGAGCCATCTTGAAGGGAAGAGTTGAATTACTTTGAGGCGGGTGTTACTTTGCTTGTTGTTTCGTTATAATAACGAAATAGTTGAAAACAGCAGCAGCAGACACAGAACAAAACCCTTTTGTTTATTTCTGCATTAGTTATGGTTAATGCAGCAGCTGGCACAGAGGAGTGTCTCATGTGATTTTTGAGTGGATGAATGAATGTGGCATAAAGTTATAAGAGAAAAAAAAAAGGTCTTCCCACGAGCTGATAGAGACTTGCTTCAGAAAAATGCCAAGGTTCCTCCGAAAGAAAGGAGATTCTTTATGCATGAGGGAGAGGGAGGAGAGGGGTGATATCGTAGGAATAAGGACCTTCATATCTCAGACTGGATGAGCTGACCTGAGAGATGTTATTGAATATAAAGTGACTCGGGTTCAGAATTGGGGTGACACATATGTGCAAAGCACTAAGGGTACCCTATTAGGAGGGCTGTTCAGAATTGGGATTTCCATGAAAGTTGCTTGTCTGGTTTTGGCATAGCTCCTCCTGATTCATGTAGGCAGAGATTTCCCCCACCCCACCCAAACAGCTGTGCAACTCCTACCTCTGACATGCCGCTCAGGGAAGTATCTACGGCTTTTCTCAGCTTTCACTCCCTTGTCTGTCTTTGCTCACATAGGATAGACAAGCAGGAGCAAGTATTTCTTACGAAGGATTTAAGAGATCTTGTTTGCTTTCGGTTCATCATTTCCCAGGACACTTAACATAGATAATAAGTGACACGGTCAGGTCTAGAGCCCAACTTTTCAACTCCTGTCTACTGTTTAGACAAATCTTTCAGTGAAACTGTGAGAATCCTCAGTGTTTTACAGAGGAAAAGACTCGTTACCTCACCCAGATGGAGACGTGGAGCTGTGAAGTGGCTGATGTGACTTCATGGGACTCATCGATCATTACATTAAAGTCTTACCAATCGACTTTAGAAAACACTTAAAAGTGGCCTCACTAGCCGGGCGGTGGTGGCGCACGCCTTTAATCCCAGCACTCGGGAGGCAGAGGCAGGCGGATCTCTGTGAGTTCGAGGCCAGCCTGGTCTCCCAAGCGAGTTCCAGGAAAGGCGCAAAGCTACACAGAGAAACCCTGTCTTGAAAAACCAAAAAAAAAAAAAAAAAAAAAATGGCCTCACTGAGTGCTGTTCTCGTCCACGTTTGGTGAGAGACCGTCTCCCCAGTACATTCTTCTTATAGCCCAATGTAACAATTTTGATATTGAACAAAATGCTGTGTTTGGCTACTGTTGAATACAGTTTCATTCATTATTTTATAAAGAGATCCTCATTTCCCTTAGTTTAATTTTAGATATGAGAGCTATAAAAGTAGACATTTGAGTAGAATAAAACCAAATGTTCTTAAATTAAAAATGTAGAATGAACATCCCTAATCTCCAAATCTAAATCCAAATTTGAAACCTTTTGAGTGCCAACATGGTTTTACAAGAGGAAAATTTCACAGCTGAAAGCATACAACAAGCTGCAGTCAAAACAAGTATACTCAACTGAGGAAAGCTGGGAGAAGAGAGGTGGCCCTCCCTTGGGAAGAGCACATCAATAGGAGTCAGCCCTGAAAATATACATACAAGTCACACTACATATTATATAAATGTATGTATGTATATCAATATACATATATGCACACAACAACAATTAATGAAAAAAAGAGAATGAATTTGAAGGAGAGCAAGGAGGGGTATACAGGAGGGCTTGGAAAGAAAAAAGGGAGGGGAGAAGTGTTGTAATTAAATTATAATCTCAAAAAAACCCCAAAACAAAAATCAAAAGAAACTACAAAGCTACAAATGGTTGTAAAAACAAAAACAAACACCCTACCATCACGAATATAAAAACAAACAAAACAAAACAAAAAGAGGCACACTAAGAATACTTCATGACTATTTCCAGGCTATGTGTGTAAGATATGTATGAAATGAATGAATTTTATGTTTAGACTTAGGTCTCATATAATACATATGTACATAAAAATTTTAATTTGAAAAAAATATGAAATCAGAAACACAAAAGTATTTCAGGTAATAGATACTCCAGCTGGGCTTATTTTTAGGGGTTAAACCCCTCACTTGCCTCTGTCCCATTCTATTGGCATATGTCTGCTCTAGGAGTATGTCTCCAATCAAATGATTCATTACAACAGACTTTCCTTCTTATTTTGTTTTTTATTTTTTCTCTTTATTTTTCCCCCAACAAAATATCTCTTAGGATTATTTGGGAATTCCATACGATGCACCCTGATCACACTTCCGTCCCATCTTCCCCCCCAAAAAATGAAAAAAGAAAGAAGGAAAGAAAACGCACCAAGTCCAATTTGTACTGCTCATGCGGTCATTGGAGTGACATCAATGACTCAGACTCCTAATTGAGAATGAGAGACATTGAAGACTTCTGTGACAACCCCCCTCCCCCAAAAAAGAAGAAACTGTCCAGACAGGAAGCTATTGAAGAGAGTTCTTAAAAACTGTGACAAGGATGCAGAAGTGTAGCCCTTCACAATTGACAGCATATTTTCAAACCGCCAAGGCTTGATCCTTTGAATGGACTGCTGTCAGTTTGGGGGCAAATTCTTCACACGCACGTGTTCTCAAGAGTCAGGTCACTCTGGCAAATGCACGAGACTGTTTGCTAAAGTGTTCCTCTGTAGAGAGTGCCAAAGAAATCTATGAAGGCTAATATTTTGGTAACTTGCCCTAAGCAAATGTCTGTTTTACTTAACCAAAATGCCAACTATGTTGAAAGCAGTATAGGAGAAGGAAATACTGCAGAATCATGGGTTTCAGTTGAAAGAAGTCTATTTAACAACTATGACCTCAAGTGCACGGAGCCATGGACCTAAAAATGACAATGTTAGGCTAACATTTCCACTTGCTCATCATTTCCTGTTTGGCCTATTGCCTTTGGGCACTTACATATTGATGTGATGTGACTGATGTCCCACATGACAGACATGGTACCAGAGATTGAGGCTGTGAGTTGAGGGAGGTGATGTTGCATTGGGCATGTAGGGGGGTCTTGGGAAGAATGTAGAGATTTGAATAAATCTCAGTTAAAATATGAGACAGAGTAGCTGCAAAAAAAGTATCACTAGAGAACGTACTTTGCAGACATAGAGGGTAAGACTTACTAACTCGGATATTATTTATTTATTTATTTATTTATTTATTTATTTATTCATTCACTGTTGTTGGGACTAATATCTGAGAATGTTATATTAAGACTAACATATCGTATCTCATGGGCTTTCATAATGGAGAGGGAATCTGGTTTTATAGACAGCAAACAGATTCACAATGCAATGTCAAGCAGCGATAAAGTGTTGTGCAAGAAGATAAAGCACGGGAAGCATGTGGGATGAGTGGGCTCCTGCTTTAGATGGTGACATTTAGGAGACCTGAATGAAATTAGCAAAAAAGCCATGTAAACATGTTGTAGACATCAGAAATAGAAAATGGAGTAGCTGCTGGATCAGGGAGGGACTGAAAGGCATGATATCTGAGAATCCAGGGCCCAAGATGGTTAGCCTAGTATACAGAGCCAATAGCAGCGATTGTGGAGAACGAATTTTGGAAGAGACTAGGCCGATGATATCAAGGAGCCACAACAAGAACTGAAACAGAGAGTGGCCTGGGCAGATTCCTATGTTAGCCAGCCTAGCTTCCTTGAAGGTTGGTAAGGCAGAACTGTTTTCATTCCTAAGCATCTGTGTATTCCAGCATTTTCCCAGCCAACAAGTGCTGGAACTGGGCTGCATGACCAGTGAGTCCTCTTTTCTTTGGTGATTACTCTAAGGAGTACATACTAAGAATGCAAAACTACAGGCTGGAATTCTGAGTTCCCATTTGGACTATCACTGTTCTGGAAGCCTGTGTGACACCCTACCCCCATCTGCTGAAGGAATATAAACACAATAATACTTGGTCTTTGATAAACCATCATGTTTGCATGTTTTTTTATTTTTTATTTTCTGAAACAAGGTTTCTCTGTGTAGTTTTGGTGCCTGTCCTGGATCTCGCTCTGTAGACTAGTCTGGCCTCGAACTCACAGAGATCCACCTAGCACTGCCTCCTGAGTGCTGGGATTAAAGGCGTGCGCCACCACTGCCTGGCCACATTGACAGGTTTTTGCTTCCTTGGGAGAAAGTCGTAGTATCACTCAAGTCTTCCAGTTGGCATGTGGTCATTGGCAAGGATATTCTTAGGAGGTAATTGCAGTAATTCAGCTGAGAGATCTGAGTGTTCAAAACAGGATGGTGACTGTGTAGACTGGAAGAGACAGATTTCTGCAGGGATGGCCAACCTCTTGTTCTTTTAGTAGGATTAAGTGGGAATTATGGAGGCAGCCGTAAATAAACTATGGAATCTGGTAAATGTGAGTAGCATATTTCTTTTTCACAACATTAATGGCAGCTGTCAGGCCCAGCCACTCAACTTCTTCACGTAAATGTTCAGTCTTAACCTACTGTCAGGTTACGTCCCACCTGACAGGAGCCTGGAAGATCTTTTCCATCGAATGTTTATTGTAGATGACAGTTCTGCCACAATGATGTGCCCTGTACTATGAACTTGATATGGCTTTATTCCATACATGTCAAACCTTGGGAGTGATAATTTACTGAAAAGGCGAACATTGGCACCAAGCGTTAGAAGAGAATAAAACCTACTAGCATTGTCGCTGGTAAGAAAGAAGACTTGGAATATGTCTTAACAGAGTTTCATGGGATTTGCAGGGTTTCATAAGATACACAGCCTTGAACATTAGAAAGGTGGAGACAGTTTTATCAAGTCAACACTTACAGTCTTTGAAACCTTGAACTGTTAACCCGACAAGTTACCATTGGCTCTACTGATCATAAGCAGCTAATTACATTGCTTTATTTCTGTTGTCTGGCTCTTGTTGAGTAGGCAGAAGGCCAAAGGTTTGGGTAGAGAGAACACTCAGTTTCTCAGGACTAAAGTTCTAGCCATTTACTCTGCTTTTTCAGTTTCTGGCTGGTGAAGATTTCTTGTCACATGGGTTTGTTCTTCTAATTCGATGGTGATATTTTGCCTTATTGGTCTCTTGAGTATTACTCTTTATAAGAATCAATCTTGTTGAAACTTGGAGTGGGATAATATTATTCAGTCCAGGAAGTACATGTGAAATAATGTACAGCACTTCCGTAACCATAGGTAAATTGATGTCAATCAGTGTGCATGGCTGTCTTAGAAAATACACACAAATCATGGAAACTATTACCTTGTCTATAATAAAAATTTGCACTTTGTTCAGAAAAATCTAGAAATAAACTGAGATAATTGTCAGAAAGGATTGGGAAGGCGTAGGTCAGCACAAAGGAAGGTGTTACAGAGTGAAAGTGAGTAGTGCAAGAGGAGGGAGTTGTTGGTTCCCAGATGTAACTGTGTTAAGCCTTGGCTGTTTTGTATCAGGATTCCGACCGCGCTACCAGCCTCTCAAGTGCCCAGTGATTGCACCTGCTCCCTCCTGCCTGTTGCTTTGATTGTGAAGTAGTTTTCCATGGAGATCTGCAATGTTTGTTGATTTCCAATGATCAAAAAAAGGTTCTCAAAACACACAAGTATGGAAAAATGGTGTCTACTGCGAGGCTTCTCAGCGCTTTTGATATGCTAATATTCATTGTGATATGCTAATGTGGATTAGGACTCTCCAAGAAAGATAATTAATATGCAATGTTAATGAAACTTATTTGATTCAGAATCCTTGTTTTGTTTTTTTTTTTTTTTTTTAAGAGAAACATCTGTTACCATCATAGGCCATTATTATAGTGTTCCAATAGATTACAGCTTGCAGATGTTGGCTGTTTCATCAAATAAAATTCCTTATACCTTGACCAACTAATTTTGCCTTATTTAAACAGACTTTTACTTTGTCCCTTTTTTTTTCTTTTTTTCAGAATTTACTGTCCATTTTAAACTCAGAGTCAGCTTAATTAATCTGCATACAGGCCTAGCAAAGAAAGAACACAGTGGTTTCAGATTCTAGGGGCTTGCTTTTATATTTTGTACTCATTCATATGAATATAAGAAGGGGGATGGGGAAGAGTACCATACTTTGGCTGGAAGAAGATGCTAGGATTCCTTTTAGGAAGTATATCAGGCTTGTTGAGAGGGAGACCTAATCATGTGACCATGGAGGCACTTGTGATATTGATGTCCGTGCCTGGAAACAGGGAAGCTGCAGGAGTTCAGCTGTTAATTGGCATCCACCAAATGCGCAAACTTCCAGACAGATTACATTCCAAGGCAGGCAATGAGTAGAAAGAAGCCCACAGACATTGTCTCTTGAAATAGATTGAACCATAGGAAGAAACCTGGAATAGACTAGAACAACCTATCATGCTTGTTTATCCTGGACAGCTCCTTAATCCCATCTGCATAGGATGACTGCGAAGCTGCCTCCTTTGTTCCCCAGAAGCTGCCAGTTGGAATGATGAGTGGTGAGGACACCTCAGAGAAGGGGAGGAGAGCAGGATGAGAAGCTGTGTGCTGCAGAAGCAGAGGAGGTAGTCTTGTGTGAGAGGGAAGTTGTCAGCAGCAACTTAAAGTTAACAATGATGAGGCTGAGTCAGCATTTTAATGTGGACCAGTTTCGATGGAAAATCAGGACAGCTCATTTAGTTTTGACCTTATTAGCTCTTTCAGGACACTTTTCCAATTTGTTGTTATTTAATAATCAGTCTTCTTATTATGTTGGTTTTTTCATCGTATTTCTGATACATTGCTTATAACATTTTAAGGACTATGAGAGAACTTATAATTACACAATTTTATAACCAGATTGCTCCAAGTATTAGTTTAAAGGATAAAGGTATGTATGTAAAATTGTATAGCTATGTATTCCCCCATAATAATTAGCATTGTGTTTACACACAGCAAGCATGCAGTGACTGTGAGTTTCAATGCTAATTAATATCCTACCTATTGGCTCTTGCAAAAAGACTTAAATATATTGTAACATCTCTAAAACCCCATTTAGGAAAGTTTAATCATGTACATGTAATTTAATGTCTATGTTCACACAAACTAGTTATGTATTTCTCAAGAAAATGTACTGTTGTGTTGATTGCTTTCATTAATAATCTACTATGATGAAGACGATTGGGTATTATGCAGGAGATGGATGATGCTGAGCCTGCTTGAAGAGTTTAGAGAATAAATTGACTCATGAATTATGTTTCTTTTCTGATAGAGTATTTGTTAGGTGGTCTATGAGATCTTAATTGCAGTAAGATTATTTGTGCACTGTGTCCAGCAACTGGAGAGATATAATTATGCCCTATTATCTATACATGGAGAGGAAAAGCCTTAAACCTCCTTTTTTAATATAGCCAGGCTAAATTGATTTTTATTCATTTATTCACTAGGCAAAAAAACAACTTGGGTGGAAAAGAAGGTAAGAGCATAGTTTCTTGTTTCCAGGAGCTGAGTCAGTGTAGGGAAGTAATACTGTATTTCAGAGGAAAATACAAAGTCCTGAGTCTGGTAAATAGAAACTTCTCCCTACTGTGTAGACAATGTATACGGGTTTGCTCAGGCTACCTTTATTTCATAGCCTATGAGGGCACACTAAAGATTTTTAAAGAAAAAAGAAGCAGATAAGACTGTTTTGGACTTCTTTGGTCGTATACAGACTGTACTAACAACTAACAGAAGAGAGTGAACAGCTAGGAAGCCATTGTGGTAATCATGGGGCCATAAGATCCTGGAGGATAATAGAAAGGATGCTATGAGCACGAATTCTAAATGGTCTTATAATAAAAAATCTGGAGCCAGATATTGGGGTAAATGCTGAAAGATCAGAGAGACAAAGGAACCAAGCCACAGCAACCTCTTACCTTTAGGACCCCTTAGCCCGAAAAGGCTTTAGTTCTTGTCTCCTCACACCTTATATACCTTTCTCCACCCAGCCGTATCACTTCCAGTCTCAACCTCTCTAGTGCTGGGAGTAAAGGCATGTGTGCTTCCCAAGCAAAGACATGAGATCTAAGGTGCTGGTATTAAAGGTGTGTGCCAACACTGCCTAGCTGTTTCTCTCCTAGACTGAGTCAATCTCATGTAGTCCAGGGTGGCTTTGAACTCAGATCCAGACAGATCTCTGCCTCTTGAGTGCTAGGCTTAAAGGTGTGTGCTACCACTGCCTGGCTTCTGTTTATCTAGTGGCTTGTTCTGTCCTCTGATCTTCAGGCAAATTTAATTAGGGTAAACAATATATCACCATGCATAAGGGATGTTCTGATAGAAGAATAAAACCTCAAAAACATCAACAAACAGCAAGAGAAGTGGAAGTATACTCAAAGATGTGGTTGTGTCCTTGATCTAGGCCAGCAGTTCTCAACCTGTGGGTCACCACCCCTTTGGAGGTTGAATGACCTTTTTACCTGGGTCACTGAAGACCACTGGAAAACACAGCTATTTATATTACAGTTCATGACAGTATCAAAATAACAGTTATGAAGTAGCAATGGAAATAATTTTATGGTTGGCAGTCACCACAACTATATTAAGGGGTTGCAGCATTAGGAAGATTGAGAGCCACTGATCTAGGTGATTGCACCTAGGTTCATATGTGGAAGCTGGGACATGTCTGTCTTCCACCATGTTAAAATTCTATAGGTTTCATATATTGAGTAAATGTTCACAGAATGGAATTTTAGAATAACTCACCTGGCTCCGCAACTTCAACATGGAGGTCTTCACTTCACACACCCCAAATGCTGTTCATCTACTTTGAAGATTTGAAGGGTTTGTAATTTTTAAATGAGAAGTGAAGCGGGAGAAATAATGATAGTGTGATGGCTCTCTGAACTTGGGCTGGTCCCCTATCCCACCACCCCAGTGCTGTAATAAAGGAAGTCACTGGTCAAACATGTGCTTACATATTCCTGAGTTCAATGGCCTAGCCTTGTGCCTGACACATGGAGGGACTGTCTTTATAACCCATATGTAGCTCGGAAACTGGGTTGTGATGAAAGGTTTCTGAATACAGTGATTTAATAATTCAGAATATGAAAGTGAAGTGGGACACTATAAATGACTTTATTTTTCCTGTTCCTTAGTTTGTCCTCCCAGATTAATTATAAAAGCCATTATATCACAAGCATATATAGCTAATTTTCTTAATTCATTGAAAATATAAACCAATCCTGATTAGTGTTACTATGTACCCTAATGGATAAATTGTCATTCTCAGCATAAGTGAGGTGAACTATAATTTTCCTTTTGTTTACAAAGCTAATTAGTTAGCCAACTTTCATTTCAGTGGTAGTAGATGGCTGATTCTTGAAAGTAGTAATCATAACAGACACAAGATTTTTCCTGTGTCACATCCCAGCTCAGTGAGGTCCTCACGGCATCTCCTGACATGTATCGTTTAAGGGATGTAGCCTGTTTCTGGTTCGTCTGCATTCTAGTTCCTGAGAGCTCTTCTTTGAGACCTGCTGTTCATGCAGGAGAACTCTGAGCCCTGTCAAGGATGTAACTGACAGTGGCACTCGTGGTTTTCTGTGGAGCAGAACGATTAATTGCATTCAGTACCAGTCATAAAGTTGATATGAGTGCTGAGTTGCACAGCTGTTGAGACTGAAGCTCTGATCAAGCTCAGGCTTGGGTCAGATTTACTTCCCAAATCTGTTCCCCTATACTTACAGTGAGAATAAAATGAAGACCTCTGGAGCTGGCGTGGATTCCTAGAGACACGGTGCATAAAGCTCACAGTAAACACAGCAAAGGCTGTCATCACTGTTGTAAAGGTCAGGTTTCTTAGTGCTCATTCTATTACCTGGATTCCACCTAACTGCTCTCTAACAGTACCTATGGTCTGTACATAGAATGCAATTATAAACATGGTGCCTGCTCATTATCAAAATCCGAAAACAAAGAAAACATTCCCAAGTTTTTAAAAACTTTAAGTTCTTTGAAAGAGAACCACAACAGATCCTATTGCCTTGATAACAACTGCCCAGATGTTCACAGTGGCCAAGAGTTTATCAACATCCTGTAGTTACTGTTCTAAGTACAGCTTTAAACCACTTTCTCCCATGCATCCAGTAAATGTGTATTAAAAATAAAGACAGGAAGGGTATTTATTTGACCAACACATGCCAATTAATACGAACGAGGGTGAGATATACTAATCAGTGTAGCAGACGCAGTGAGAAGACCTCAGGGTGAGGAGAAGTACATGAAAGAGAGGGAAGGGGCAAGAGTCTGGAAAAAGAAACAGCGAGAGGTTTCTGAAGATAACACACTTTTTTATTTTTATGTTTATTTATTTTTGTGTGCATCTGTATGTGTGAGTATTCATGCAGGTGCATGGGTATGTGCAGGTGTGAGTAAATGTGTATGCATAATTGTGGAGGTCAGAAGACAGCAACTAGTATAGTTCCCAGGGACTTCATCCACCTCTTTGGAGACAGGGAATCTCACTGGGCTAGAGCTCACTGATTAGACTGGACTGCCAAGTGAGCTCCAAGTAGTACCCTGTATATATTCCTCTCCCCTCATTGATGGCGTTATGATCTCACACCACTATATCCAGCAAGTTTCTGTAAATCCTGGGGAACAAACTCCAGGTTATATGCTTGCAAAGCAAATACTTTATTGATCGAAAACTCCACTCACTCGCTTAATAACATGCAATTTTAATTTCCAGTTTTCTTTGTCTTCCTGACAATTGGTACATCTAGGGATTATTTGCATATGTAACCCCTGAGAAATGAATCTGAACTGATGAGACCAATATTAATTATTCAGCTAGTTTTTTTAACTAGCATTGTAAAGACTATAACTGTATAATCAAATGACATATACTAATTTTTTAGAAATCTACATGTATTGTGATGGATTTGATAGAATGAAGGAAATGGGTTTACTTGGCATAAAAAAATCACAGGAGAAAGATAAGTGATCTTGGTACTTCATTTTACTTTATTTGATTTCTTAAAATTCTTTTTTTTAATTACAATCTTGTTTTTCCCCCATTCTTTTCTAACTCACTCTTCCTTCCATCTTCGATATAACATTAGTAAATGATAAATGTAGGGTTATGACTTTATTCTTAACTTTAAAACCATCTCAGTGATATAGAGACTAATGCCAATTACTAAGGCTATTTTGGTGAAGTTCGTTGTTATGATAAATACAAGATCCAATCTAGGCTAGTGAAATCTCTCCAACATTAGGTTAAAATTTGATATGTGATGAAAATGATCTCTCTTCTGTCTTGCTTTCTCTTACAAGTTGATCGTTCATTCTAATAGTTTACCAATCAGCTTGCATCACCTCATTGGATTCTTCTTTCAGAGTTCCAGTATCTCTGAGAGGGGTAGTGTTTTAAATAATTTTCAATAATCAGCACATAACGCAAACTATTTGATGAGATTCACTTATAAAAGACATGTGGCACAAGGCAGATGCTGGCTGGAATAAAGCGTAGACTAAATGAAGTCAAGAAAAAGAAAATGCCTGGCTCACATATGAAGGCCTAGAGGGGCACTATACAAATTGCAAAAGGAGATCCAAGGAAAACCAGGAACCTTTAGAGGAGAGATGGGAGCAGAGCCACTCTGGCACCAGTGATGTCTGAGGACCAACCTTTTTGCTTTAGAACAACTGGAGCCAGGGCAAATTCACTAACAAGCTGTACAGGTGACCATACATTGATGGGACTCATCCCTGTCACTGCTGAAATATCATCAATAAAGGTGGATTTCAGTGAACTCAAAAGAAAGCAAAAGGTGGTTAAACCACTTATGAGACCCCACAGATTGTCAGAATTGCATTTCCATGTCAGTATTTTAGATAACTCTGTCTAAGGTCAATGGTCACACACTAAGAATCATACACAGAAGATAATCAGAAAAAAATAAAGGTCAGGATTGACTTTTGTTGTGAATAGGCACAAAAGAGTCCACGAAGAAATGATTGTTAATGAGAACATAGTGGGTACAGCTTGACCTGAGAACAAATAAAATGGAATGAATGAGGGGCATATTTGTTCAGAACCTTCCTCAACATTGCTTTATCTCCTGTCGGTAGCCACTCACTAGTGGAGGCCTCTACAGTTAATCACCTGGTTTAAAATCAGTTAATATAGATTTTGTTTGCTCTATGAATTATTCAATTCTGGGAAATAAACTACAGATCCTTTATATACTTTGAATGGTTATAAGTTTCCTTGTGGACTTTTGTAAACTGTATATTAAAGAACATGTCATCTTTCTTTCAAAAATGTGATTTGAGGTATTTAGATTAGTATTTAACTATAGGAAATTGTGTATACTACTTGAAGGTGATAATCTCTTTTTTATTGGCATATTCCAAATACATGGTTTTTTGAGATTTATAATATAATTACATTTCCCTCTTCCTCTTTCTCTCTCCAAACCCTCTCATTTACCCTACTCACTCTCCTTCAAATTCATGGCCTGCTTTTTTTTTTTAAAAATTAATTGTTGTTGCATGCATATATGTTTACATATACCCAATAGATAGGATACATCTACAGAAAATTCCTGCACCTAAGCCTCAGAAAGCACTGTGAAAGAGGGCGTGGGAAGTTTGTAAGAGCCAGAGGATAGGGGAGTTTGCTGTGATACTGTGTGTCTCAGATGCCACACCCATAGAGTCTCATCAACATGACCGCCCAGATGTGAGCAGATCAAGGATGACATCAATGGACCTTCCAAACTGGATGGGGAAAAGCCCATGAGGCCTCAAGGCTACATAAAGAACTAAAGATAACCAACCAGTCAAAGCTGGGAGCAGGAGAGGTGGTCTTCTTCAGGGAAGTGTACGCCAAATGGTTGTCCAGTGTCAAATGGTCAGCCCTGAAAAAATAATGTTTCTTTTTAAAACTTTAGTCTTAGTGGCTAATAGTCCTAGTGACTGGCATACAATCTGTACCCTATAAAAATACATTAAATTGGACAGTTCTTTAATACTGATATTTGTGATTATTTGTAGTAGCAGCATAAATCTTCAAAATATTTGCATGAATTCTTTCAGAATTTCATACACTTTATTTTGATCATCCTCTCTCCCAACCCCTTCCCTAGATCCACCCAACCTGTATCTGTTTTTTAAAACATTAAGAGCTCACTTATGCCTTCATAAGAATAGATGCTTTCAATTTCAAAGCATAAAACCACATAATAATATTGAAAATGTTTATTCCTGAATTCCCTCTGGCGTGATGACATGTAGCACAAGAGTCTTTCTCTCTACCCTCCTGCCCCAGCATCCTCTCCCACTGAAAACTACTCTGCTTTATTATGGTTTAAATGATTATAGTTGCATAGCTAATCAAACTTAGTGGCTTTAAAAAAAGAACTACAGTTTGCTATGTCACGTATCTGTGAGTTATAGAAGGCTTGGGGGACATGAATTATTTCCACTTCACTTGGTATTGGCTGGAATGATTTGACTGGACCTGGGAAAGCCATCCTTTAATTGGCTCAGCCAAATAGCCAGTAAGCTGATGCTGTGGCACTGTGTGCTATGCATACAACCACAGCTCAGTGGAGCCTCACCTTTTGTACCCTGAAGATACTGAGAAGAGAACTGATGATTGCATATAATCTTGAATGCCATCAAAAAGGCATGTGCATATCAATATTTAAAATCACTTAGTCTAAGGTCAAGACTGTGGGCCAGGGTTCTTTATTCGTCCCCATGAAGATATATCTAGAACCTTTGGCTTCCTCGTGAGATGGAAACTAAATTTTCAAGGAATATGTTCAAACAATGAAGAATTGGGATTTTCTAGTTTCTTAAAGGTTAAGCCTAGATGTTATTGTGCAACCATATTCCATTGGGATAGGCCAAGACTTAAGGGGAAAGGGACTCTGCCTCTTGATGACAGGGATATCTGAGTATTTATCACCATCCTTAATCACCCATAATGTTCTTTACAGTAATTATTTTGCAATAGATAAAGGAAAACTAAGACTTTGCATAAGACATTTACTGGTGTGTGTGTGTGTGCCAAGATCACTATGCCCAAAGCTTACCAAACTAGCAGCTGCATTATGTCAAAAAGGCCACAAAAATCATATAAAGAGAGACTTCTGGAGTTGTCACATATTATCCTTGTCATTATTGGTATGTGATTGACTACTTCCACTCAGAGAGTAAAACTGTGATGTATCTCTACACAGCTAGTCATTTCCATCATGAACATTTATGTTTGCTAAGTAGCAATGAGGTTTTCCAATGTATTTGTTATCTTAATGTGACTAGGGCATATAGAACTTTAAAAAATATTTCATTACAACACCTGTCTTAGTAATATGTATTTCATATACACCATTGTGTCATCAATAATAGGTTTTTATATAAAAATGTCTGGAGCACTGTTTTGTTTTTTTGGGGTTTTTTTTTGGCATAGGATTTACCAGGAAAATATCGAATACCAACTATTTCCCAGGAACTGTGTGTTTTTTGGGGAAATATAGTAGTGGGCATAAAAGAAAAGGCCCTGTGCACTTAGTAGAATTTGCCTCCCTAGTGTGGAAGATGAACAACTAACAATGAGCACACAAATATAAGTTAAAGCAGAGATAATTATGCTTTATGTCAGGGATCTGGAGAATGTTGGTGGAAGGGAACATTTAGCTGGTGTGGTCAGGAAAGACCCTTGAGAGGAATGGAGCTTTAAACAGAGACCTGAGTGAAGGGTAGAGATTGCTGTAGAAAGGGAAGATGCTTAGTGGACTGGAAAGGATGAAGCCTGTGGTCATTTGTGGTAAGCAGCACACAGTTGGGTATCGTTTAGCATACATTCAGTCCCTTCACATATACTTCTCGGGGGAATTTTTTTATTTATTTATTTTTTTTTGGTTTTTCGAGACAGGGTTTCTCTGTGTAGCTTTGCGCCTTTCCTGGAACTCACTTGGTAGCCCAGGCTGGCCTCGAACTCACAGAGATCCGCCTGGCTCTGCCTCCCGAGTGCTGGGATTAAAGGCGTGCGCCACCACCGCCCGGCTTCTCGGGGGAATTTAATGCATTTGTATTTCATATAATTATTAAGTAATATCTTGCTTCTGCCATTTTGTGACTGGCTCTTAGTTTATCTAGTTTCTTTCTCCCTCTCTCTTAGTCTTCTCTACAGGGCTTGGGTGATTTTTTTTTTCTAAGAGTCTGTTTTGATTCCTTGATTATTGTTATTTGTCTATCTGTTACTGGTTTTTGCTTTCTGGTTACAGGGGGACTTAAGAAATACATTATTGGATTAAAGGAAGGCATTTTAAAATTTGAGTGGCTTAAACACTGATCATAAAATGGACCAAGTAACAAGAGGATAAGGGAGATAGATAGATAGAGACACTATATGTATATTCATCTGTCCCCATATTTTGAGTTTCGATGTCCTGTTATACATCTTTCTAGATTGCCTACTTCAACATGCTAATGTAGTTATTGATTTTGATTGTTCTGTGTTTTGTTTGTATACTAGACATGCATGGCCTATGCACCATGATTACTGTGTGTTAGGGCGTCCTGAATTTATGTAGTTCCCCTTATTATAAATGAATTTTAAATGTCCAGCACTTCCTTGCTAGTTAGCAGTTTCTATATCCACTTACAAAAACTTGGTATTTTTTTCTTTTGTGAGGACAGATAAGGTGGTGATATTTTTCAGCTTCTGTTTGTCAGAGGATCTCTTTATCTCTGAACCACAACTTTGCTGGGTAGAGTATCCTTGATTGACAGTTTTCCTCTCTAATGTGACAGTCTCATCCTACTACCTCCTTCTTGCCTATAGGGTTTATGCTGAGAGCAGGTAATTGGATCATGTCTGTCTGTCTGTCTGTCTGTGCACATGTGTGTATGTGTTTGTTCATATGTGTGCATATATGTGTGTATGTTCATTATGTCCATACATGTGTATACGTGTGTGTGTGTGTGTGTGTGTTGCTCTTTTGCTTTCTCAATAACCTTCTCTTTGTATTTAACATCTGAGAGTTGATTATGTTATAATTTGGGATAGATTTCATTGAACTGAATCAATCATGATGACCCTTGGAACCAATTATGGTAACATTGACCTTCATGTACCTGTATTTTAGTTTCTTTTCAATTTTAGGCTTGGGCAGTTTTCTGTTATTATCTCTTTGAGTATGCTTCTCTCTGCAACAATCTGTAGACTCTCTTGAATCCCACACCGCAGTGTTTGCTCTTGTAATGCTGTCCCAAAGTTGCTGAACTTTCTCTGCTCTTCCTTCTTTCTCCTTTACTCTCCTTGGATAGTCTTTTGCTAGCCTACTAATTATTTATTCCATTAGAGTGATTGATCTGCTTATAGTTTGTGTAATTTCAGTTCAAGGCCTACTGATGCTAGTGTTTAAGTTTCTACAGTCCTCTCAGGTTTCTCTGATAAAATATTGAGTTTTTTCTTTATGTTTCTTTAAAGTTTGTTCAATTTCCTTAAAGGTTTTTAAAGACTCCCTTGCTGCGTATAGATTGATTAGTTTATGGTCAGTTGTTGGCACATGATTTTGTCCATTATTGTTAGTTGATGATGGTGGCTCCGTTTTTTGCCTGTCTCAGGAATTCTGAGCAGCTGCTTTGTGGCTACAGCTCTTTAGGCAGTGGATGAAAACTCAAGTTCAGGTTTGTCACAAGTCCACCCTGGAGCACCACCACTGTTTCAATACTGTGAGGTGCTTGAAGCCCCTGATTCTTATAGATCCCTCGTTAGCATGTTGTTGGGCAGCTGTAACTCTCTCTATGGTTGGAGTGAGACCAGATACCTCATCTGTAGTTACTGCTGTGTAGTCAGAAGCCCAGGATTGAAGGACTGACTACTCATGAGCTCCCAGGAGTCATCAACACTTTCATACTATTGCATCCCAAGTCCAAGCTCTTCTGGGCTCAGCTCCATGCAGTCTAGAATCACAGCCCATGCTACTACTGCAGTCTGCAACTCCTGCTGCTACCCAGAGGTACTGTCCAAAGTACAGATGTGTTCCATTGGGATATCAGGTCTCTGTCTGGCAGCAGGACAGGTCCAGCAGTCCTGCCTGTGGGGCATTGGCCTTGGTGTGGAAACTTGGGATCTGATAGGCACAGTATTGAGTTTTACCATTGGAATTTCTGTGGGCAGAATTCCACTGCAGTCTAGTACTTATCTGCTCCCTCCTTTGCAATAGGGACAACATTCCTCTCCACTGTGCTCAGCTGGGACAGTCCGTTGCCACGCTAGCATGACTCCAGATGGGGCTGGAGCTCTGAATTTCAGAAGGACTGGGTTTTACGGTGCCAGGCCTAGTATTAGGTTAAAAATCTAAGGCCTAAACTTAATTGTTTCCTCCGCAGAAGAGAAGTATCTCAGTGTACTGCCTGAAGTTAGTGGGCTAGCCTGGGAACATTGTTTCTTTCTGCAGTTTTCAATGCTTCCTTTCTTACTCTGCTAAAACCTGCTGCAATGGTCTCTCTCTTGGTTTCCTCAGCTCTTGCAAATGTGTGAAAAGCTGTTGAACTTCGTGTTTCTGCAGGAGACATTACTTGCTGTCCCTATGCTCTGCCTCTGTGTGGAAGGTAGCAATAAGATGTTTGGCAAATGCAGCCTGTTACAAGCATATTAGGGAGCCAGTCTAATTAAACTGTGACTAATAGGTAGTCCTGTGATATTGACTGACAATTTATAAAAACCTGGAACTATTACAGAATACAATTAGTGCACTGTCTCATCAATGTGTAATTATTCATTATTTAAAAAAGTCACTCTGCTTGTTTCTTTTCTGAAAACTTATACTTGCATATTTTTGAATGTTATTCTCTATTAAACTTGTTCATATTGTTGCTGTTTATGTTAAGAGCAACAGTGATGTATGGAAAGGCCATATCTGTGATTACTTTCATTTTTTTTGTGTGGGATGCCTTTAAATAAGATTACTCAAAGCTTTAAAGACCCAGTTTAGAAATGCAAACACTATATTTCTACCAAGTTTTAATTAAATAATACCTGTTTAAAACAATTGTCCTGCTCTGGTATCCAAATCTCTAAATGACAACGGAAAAAGTAAAAACCACAGAAATGTTTATAAAATAATAGCTTTCTGTTGTGGAATTACAATTCGTTACACTCAGAGGAGAACAGCGGCTTTCAGAGAAACAAATATTTTCCCCCAAATATAGACAGGATCTTAAGTTGCTTTACTAACTGGATTTTACATCATTTGTACCCAACAGGATTTGGCTGGTGAAACTGCAAAGGGAGATAGCTTATGTTTTTCTCTCAAGGATATCTTTTTTTTTCAAATGCTGGGAAGAAGGCAGGTGGAAGTGATCTCTGCTGATAACACATATTTGTAATTCCTGCAGTTACTACGTGGTGTTTCCTGAAAATCAGAGTACAGCACCACCCCTTTTCTGCAGTGCTTCCTCATACTGAAAGAAGTAAAGAAAGTAACAGAAAGGAGGTGATGTAGGATAAGACAGTGGATCTATGTTCAGTTGGGGGTTGAACTAAGTGATTTTTACTAAGTTTCCCCACAGCAGGTTTTTATTTGCAGACTGACTGGATCTAGAGAGAGGGGAGCTTGTACACTCTGGGTTCAGACCCAGGCACCACTGGTTTCCATTCATAGTCCCCTGCAGATAAACCACAGTGGTCACAAGCCGTCTGTGCTCTTAAAATGATGGGCTCAAAACATTTCCACTTCCTTCTGTACTGACATGAGCTTAATGACTCCAAGCACTCTGACGGCTTCAGTTCAGCTTTTATTTCCATCCCAGCTTACCTCCACAAGGTTCTGAAAGTGGAGCACTTTAATCTGCCTCTGTCCCCTGTGTTTCTGATGTTCTGTCAAAAATATTTATAACCCAAGAAGTATGCCAAAAGCTCGAAGGAGTAAGCTGTGAGAGGAGCACGCATTTCTAAGTGAGATCACCAATCCCTGGCAAATTATGACTTGATTAGCCTTCTTTTGAGAGGGTGGGGCTAGAGGAAAAAAGGACAGAAATGCTGGGGGCTGGTGAGATGGCTCAGTGGGTCAGGTGCTTGCTGCAGAAGTTCCATCCCCAGAGTCAATGTAGGGGTGAAAGGAGAGAAGGAATGCCACAGTTGTTCTCTGACCTCTATATACATGGTTGCACACAACACACACGCACACACACACACACACACACACACACACACACGTATAATAATAAGCAAATTTAATAGGGCTAGAAAATTTAACAAATTTATAACTTTGTGTCGTCTGACTCTGTGAAATATTCACACCACTTCCATGGAGCTCCATGTTGTTTGACATGGTGATGCTCACTGAGTTCACAACTCTTGTTCTGTGGTAATCTTTCTAGAGATCCCTCAAGGTGCCAAGCAGTTTAGTCAGGACTTCATATGTATTAACCTTTGGAAGTTAATCAAGATATTTCTGTCACATTGTTTACTGATTTAGACAATTTAATATTTTTCACTTGGGATATCTGTTTTATTTTTTATCATTTCTTTTATTTCAGCTCTTCTTTATGCAACTATTTTTGGAAATGTTACCACAATTTTCCAGCAAATGTATGCCAACACCAACCGTTACCACGAGATGCTGAATAATGTTCGAGATTTCCTGAAATTATATCAGGTCCCAAAAGGTCTTAGTGAACGAGTCATGGATTATATTGTCTCAACCTGGTCAATGTCAAAAGGCATCGACACGGAGAAGGTATAGTTGTTTGTTATTATTATTATTATTGTTGTTGTTAATCATCTGCTTAGGATATTTAGATGCATGTACATTTCCCACTCATATTTCCCTTATGTGATTGCTTTATAGATGTTACTATTGCTTTTGTAAGTGACATTTCAATCAATCATCTTTATTGAGTGCTTAGAAGGTGCAGAGCACCCAACCATTAACAATCAATTAGTACCAGTCATGATATTCAATTGAGAAAATTCAGTTTCTGAAAACAGCTCATTACTCCATTTCCCCATGACACTCTCATTACCACTTAATAATTTCCTGTTAAACTCTCAGAGCATTCTCCTATGAGATCTTATTCTTAATTTTTCCTTTGACTTGCTGTCCATTTAAAAATTGCAAGAGGTTGGAGAGATGGTTCAGCAGTTGAGAGAGCTTGCTGCTCTTGCTGACGACTGGAATTATGTTCCTAGTACCTATGTCTGGCAGCTCACAGCCACCTGTAACTTCTGCTGCAGGGCATCAGTTGCCCTCTTGTGGTCTCTGTGGTTACCTGCACACACACACACACATATACACACACACACATACATGCACAGACATTTAAAAAAGTATATTTTTAAAAAGGAAAAAAACCAAATGAAACTTCCCTGTTGTAAGTGAAGACATTTGTATTATCTTCTATCATGTCTTTCTCTTAAATGTTTCTTTATCAAATGCATTATAACGTAACTTGTAATTCTTAATCTTTTCTTGATCTCTCATACATGTAGTAGAGACATATCCCCTTTCCAGCTATTCCCATGTCTCGTTTCATGTCTTTTTAAGGGAATGTCTTTTTAATTTTCCCACCTATTTTGTACTTGGGCAAAGAAGGACCAATAAAAGACAATTAAAGTCTCCTCACTTTTCTATACCCTCTGATTCATGTAAAATGTAAGGGATGGTAAGTAGAGTGGGCATACAAGAGTGAAAGCAATCCTGAGTCATTTCACTTTCAGCACTGGAGATGACTTTTCTTTGTTGAGCATTTACTTTTAACACCTGACAGTCAAATTGCAAAATACCTTCCTGGCCATTTCCAGGTGGTGTGTGTTTTCAACCAGTGCTCGTGTGTGTGTGTGTGTGTGTGTGTGTGTGTGTGTGTGTGTGTGTGTGTGTGTGATGCTCAGAGTAGTTGCATGGAGAAATTATGAAAGAGTGAGATATACTCCTTCAATATTTCACCATCTGCAGCATAAATTTCCCAATTAAATGACCACAGAAGGAAAAGTAATGAAAGCTTCTTCCTTTGCAACTTGACTAATGTCCACTGATATGTGGTTAGTGGGAAAACATGCAAAAAGCTTTGATCAGAGTGACAAAGAGGTGGATTCACAAATGCTGGTGAGGAAGTGGAAGAAAGGGAACTTTTATACACGGTTGGGATACAAATTAGCACAAATGCTGCTGAGCATGGGCTAGTCCCTCAAAAAGCTAAAAGCAGGTCTATCACAGGATCTATCTGTCCCACTTCTTGGTAGTTATGAAATGAAAGTAAACCTTTGTACAAAAGAGATATCCACACTTCCATCTTTATTGTTGCGTTATTCACAGTAGTCAAGATAAAGTAAATGTTTAAAGAAAAGAGCAATGGAATCCTGTCATGTATAACAAAATAGATGGGGCTAGAGGACATTATATTAGATGGAATTAGACTCAGAAAGACAAGTAACTGATGTTGTCTCTCATGCAGAGAAATTAAAAAGACAACTTGAGTTTCAAATGGTGGTTATTAGGGGATGGGAAGGGAGAGAAGGGGAATGGGCAGTTAGAAGGAGGTTGGGTAAAGGTACTGAATCACACTTAGGGTTGTTTTTGAGCACTAGGAAAGCAGATCTAGGTTTCTGTGACAAATATAAAAACTTTGCTGTGCTTGTGTGAAACATGCCATGACTACCTCCTTT
>CABHPH010150274.1:0-32057 GCA_902168325.1 Peromyscus nudipes
ATCTGCAAGATGTGCTGGTGATGACAATGTAAATTCTCCCTTGGAAATGCAAGTCTAGGGCTCCTTTCCCATCGGTGCAGATGATGTTGACCTTGTATTGCTCCACTATTAGCTGCTTATACTGTGTCTCCACTATCATAGGGCCGGTAAGCCAACATGGTATCAACCCATATAGTAGCCACTTGGAATATACTAACCCAAGTCTGACAAGTGCTGTAGGCATAGCTCACAAACTTTTAACATTTACCCAAACTTTTCAGGTTTCACATAGAGAAGTGAGAACATAAAGATCAGGTGGCTTGCTTTAATTAAGGCAAAGTACAAGGAGACGGCATAAGTAAGTGTAGTGTCCAGACCTTTCAGTAGTTAGAGAAATATACTCTTAATAAAACATCCTAGTTGGTCATGTGGTTCGGTCCTGCCTTCCTGGGCCCTCATCTTCTAAGTTATTGCTTTAATTTATATCTTTCACATCTTCATTCCAGCCAGGATCTGGTGCTACACATCTGTAATCTCAGACTGAAGCAGGAGAATATCAAAAGTTTACGGCTAGCTTGAGCTATATAGTTAGACTCTATAGCCTACCCCCATAAAAAAATGTGCATCCTAGTCACATATTTTAAATGGAAACTTCCCCAATTCGTAAGTAGGATTCAAAATATATTTATAATTCTTACTCCTTATTCCTCAAACACTTGATAGGATCCTGTTCCATCCTTGCAGTTCCCTTCCTAGTAGGGATGAGTTCCAATGAAGAAGGAGTTAATGATAGACACCAAGTGGAATTTCTGAAATCTCCTCACTCACTACTTCAACAGGAGCCTCCTGAGCTGACCCCATCAAGTAAGCCCTGATATTGAGGAATTTCAGCACCTCCATTATTGCTTTTGCATGTCAGTCACCTTCAGAAATGTTTCTGTTCTGATTTAGTTACCTATTAATCTGTGCCCCAGAACCACTTCAGTTCCAGCACTTGAAGATCTGGGATATCTTTTCCCCAAAGTAATCTCTTAGGGTAGATTTGAGCTATCCTATGAGAGGAGAATTTTGCAATTGCACTCTAAAACGGAGTAAAGGGCAAGATTCTGAAAATAAAACTACTTTCTACCTCTTATAAACGCCAAGTGAGTCTGTCAGAGAAAACAAAGGAGCACCAGAACAGAAAAAGGTCAAAAACCCTGGGCCACCTGGGGCCACTCAGAACTCCAAGGCCTCCCAAGTCCATAAGTCCTCACCTACCCATGAGATGCACGATTGTGAAGGCATGAAAACTCTGAACAGCTACAAATCACTAATAAGTCCGTACAAAAAGACACTGAAAATCCAAATTCGTCTTCACCAAGTAAAGGGTGTGCTAACAGGAGGGAATACAAACAGAGCATGCCGAGAGATACATAAGCAAGGGACTAACACACCAATTCAAACGCTTGTCAGACATCTCTTCAGAGTGTCTGACAGCAGGAAGCCAATTACTTGAGAAAGAATGAAGTTTGTTTTATGGGCTCGCTATAACAAACTCAGCCCCTTCATGCTAACATCAAGGGAGAATTTTACAACTCCAATAGAACCAGCAGAGATCTCAGCGGATGGTCTGGAGTTTGCCTTAGAGGTTAAAGCTATGAGCAATGGGAGAAATAAACAGGCTTCTTAATTCACTAAAATTAGCTCTTATGATTAATCTGTGGCACTCAATTTGTGATAACCTACAATAGAAGACACTGGCCTCAGAGTACAGTAGCTAATGCTGTAACGTAATGTCTGGCCTCATGAGCCCCTTAAGATCTCTAATGTGACAGGCTTTTAATGCTGTTGGCATTGGTAGCCCATCATCTTCCACAGAGAAATGTAGGAAGAACCAAAGAGCACCACTCTCCATTTCATGATTTACTGACATCATCATTATTATTTAATAATGTAATATTCCCTACAAAGAAACAAGCTCTTGAAAGTCTGCATATGAAAAAAATTGTTTTCATTAAAAGTCCATCTTTGCTTTGATTTGGAACAAAAAATACCTAGTTTGTCTCTTTTGTTTATCTCTCCCTTTCCATTATATTCAAAGGAACAGAGAGTGGGGTTCTTAATTACTTCACACACTATACTTGGTTAAATACTGTTGAAACGTGCCTCCCTGTGCTCCAGAACACCTTCCAGACAGGAGCAAAACTTCCCATGACAAGAACAAACTTGGCCATCTAGGATGATAGAAATGTCTGGCTAACCCCTGAACATAGCATTCAATGTTTGTAATTCTCCCAGAAAGTCACCCTAACTTGGTTGTTTGACTATACGAATAATGCACTACACTTTTAAAGCCAACTTTAAAAGCCCTACCATGGCATTTCTGTGTCATATTGGCAAATATTCCTTCAAATACTGACAAACAGAAAATGAAAAAGAAAGAACCCATTTCCCGTTCCTCTGAACTGCGGTTATCACGTCAACAACATTCTATCTTTCCTCCTTCTGAATTCCAATTTCTAGTGTGATGCTCTCGTTAGCCATGGTTTACCTCATTACACTGATTACTTATTTTCCAAACACTTGGGAAGCTCCTAGTTATCTTTTCATGATTAATTTTTACGTTCATTACACTGTGGTCAGAGAGCATGCTCCATCACTTCTCAATCTTTGATTACGATCAAGTGCAGAGAGCATGCCCTGTATGAATTTAATATCTGAAGTCGGTTGGCATTTGTTTTAGTTACCCTGCAGTTGAAAAGAGCAATGTTCTAAGCATGCTGGTTAGGTCAAGTATATTAAGCATATTGTTCAATTCTCTATCTTTAAGTACGTTTTTCCCTGTGTGTACTGGGACTGTAGAGATTGCCCAGCAGTTGAGAGTGCACGGTGTTTTTCCAAAGGACTGGGATTCAGTTCCCAGTACCCGTGTCAGGCAGCTCAAACTACTTGTAACTTCAGGTCTCAGGAGTCTAATTCCTTCTTCCGGCCTCCATGAGTACCTGCTACACATGCGACACACACATACACATGAATAAAAATAAATTATATATGCGTGTGTTATAATTACCTAAAACTATTGTAGCTTCATATTTTCTTTTCCCATCAGCTTTTACTTTATAAAATTTGAGATGTGATATTGTATCTATGCAAATCTATTGGTGTTGCTTCTCAGTCAAATAACCATTTCATCACCATGAAATATCCCTCAAAACATTCTTTATGATCTCTTACTAACTTATCAAAACAACTTCCATTTGGCTAATAGTAGCAAGGCATACCTTTGACATCTTCTTACTCTCAATCTCTCTGCATGGTTTTTGTTTTAAATACTGGAGATTAAAGCCCAGGGCCTCAAACATTTCAAGCAAGAACTCCACCTCCAACTTTGCCAACTCCTACACATGTTTTTGTTGTTTGCTTTGGATAACATAAACTTTGAGTGTGCAAGTGTGATGTATTCATGTGTGGCACCCTTTGTAGGTGCATGCATGTATGGAGACCAGAAGCCAGTGTTGGGTGTCTTCCTCTATTGTTCTTCATCTTGTATTTTGATACAGGGTCTCTCCCTGAATGTGGAGCTTACTGTTTGACTAGACTGGCTAAACAGTAAACCTCTGAGATCTGTCTGTCTCCATACAGCCCTGTGGTGACAGATGTGTGCTACTATATCTGGCTTTTCCATTGGTGCTGAAGACCAGAACTCATGGTCTCATGCTTAGGCAAAGAACTCTTTACCCATTGATCCATCTTCTTGGACTCATATAAAGTTTTCTTTTAATTCCAATTTGAAATTATTTGTCTTTTGATTGGAATAATCTTTTCATTTAGTGCACTTATTGATAGCTGTGAATTCAAACCTACTGTCTTATTGTACCTTTTCTCTTTTTTTCCTAATACTTTATCCTCCCTTTGCTCTTATTTCTTGCCCAATTATTTCCCAACTAAACATTTTATATTACTCCATTTACTCTATATTATCCAATTTTTATATTTTTACATGTATTTTAAATTATTCCATTTTACATTTATTTACTGTGAGTGGTGTGTGTGTGTGTCTGTGTGTGTTGTGTGTGTGTGTCTGTGTGTGTACATGCACATTTCAGAAGATAACTAGTTGAAGTTGCTTCTCTCCTTTGATTCTGTGAGTTCCAGAGTCATATTCAGGTTTTTATGCTGGCAGCAAACATCCTTATCAAATGAACCATCACCCACACCAACTTACTATTGTTTTCAGAGCTACTCTAAAATAAAGCACGTATTTTTTACTTCTATCAGGACATAATGAAAGAACAGTCAAACTGGGTTTTTACTCATCCATTCTCGAGATATTTTAATTTTGACATGCATGTACCTTTTAGATGGGTAGATATTTAAATCCCACAAAGCAGAAGCATCATTATAATATATACTACAGGTTTTTTTTATTGAATTTACCCAACTATTGATCCACCTTGTACTTTTGCCTCCTTCTTAACCCAATGCCACACACTTTACTAAGATACCGTGAACAGGCAGCATATGTCTTAGATAGGGCCCTTTCAACGTTCTTCTGAACTTGCTGCTTACTATACTGTCCAACCTGCTCACAAAAAAAGCCCAGCTAGCTCAGTCGGTACAATATGAGACTTTTTTTTTAATTAAAAAATTTTCTATTCATTTTACATACCAACCATGGATCTCCTTCTCATACCTCCTCCTGCTCCCCACCAGAATCCCCACTTCCAATTCACCCCCATCCCCTCCTCCAAAAGGGTAAGGGCTCCCAAGGGGAGTCAGCAAAGCCTGGTACATTCAGTTGAAGTAGGACCAAGCCCCCTCCCTTGCATCAAGGCTGAGCAATGCATCCCACCATAGGGAATGGGCTCCAGAAAGCCAGCTCAGAGCATGATACTCTTAATCTCAGGACCATGGATTCATGCCCCACGTTGGGTGCCAAATGTAGATGAAAGTTTTCCTGTCTCCCACAGCGATTCAGTTCCAAAGAAACACACAAAGGCTTATATTAATTACATGCTCTTTGGTCTATAGCCCAGGCTTACTACTAACTAGTTCACTCATCTTAAATTAACCCATTTCTATTAATCTATGTATTGCCACGTGTTTCATGGCTTTACTTGAGTTCCATTATATCTTGCTTCTCAGTCAGTGGCTTGCAGCATCTCCTCTGACCCTGCCTTTATTCTCCCTCTTTCTCTCTTGTATTTCCTGCCGGCTGTCTCCTGTCTTGCCATAGGTCGAAGCAGATTCTTTATTAAACAATGGTAGCAACACATATTCACAAAATACAGAAAGACCATCCCTCAGCACATCTCTTTATTCCCAAACTCTAGACACATAGGACTCTGGCTGCTGTATCTTCAGGAGCACCATAAACAGCCTCTTGCCTTTTGGATTTTCTAAGCTAAAGCCTGATCTCTGGCTTTACACTTTAGAGAAAGCAGGTTGGTCTCCTTACATTCTCTGGACTGGGCTATGCTCCCATGCTGTCACTGAGGCAAACAAGCTTCTATACCTCATCCAATAGAGTGAGATATTAAACTCTCCTCAGACTAAAGCCACACACTTTCTTTTAAATCCTCTTTTCACATCAGAAAATAGGAGAAAAATCTCCTTTGTCCTTAACCCATAAAGAGAATAAGACATGCAAGATTCTAATTTAATTGTCTACAAAGTTCAGAAAACCTGACTATAATCCTCAGAAGAGACTGGATGGAATTTCCTTAATTGAAGATCACATGAGAAGTAATTTATTAAAGATAAAGATCCACTGTCCTCATGATTCAAAAGAATGCAAAATTCAAAATCAAATGACTATAAGAGTTAACGTCCTTTCTACTGGTGGGGGCTCTATATAGCCTTTCAAAGTGGCAAGGCATTCATTGTGAGACAGTGAAAATTTGCTAACTTTGTCTTCTTTTTCTTAGAAGGCAACTAATAAAATCCTTACTATATATCCAGTCCTAACTACTTCCCAAAGATGTGACCTTCAAATGAAGAGAACTTTGGGAATCAAACTCCAATGTGAGCTTTAGAGAATATAAACACTATAGCAATAGGTGAAAGACTAAGTAGAGTTTTCTAGTTTGTTTTCTGCCAATCCCCATTTTAAAAGTGTTTTCATCTTAAATAATGGATGCAGTAGTACTACACTTGTTTGTTATGCTTTCACAGAACTCGGGAATTTTGAACTAGTTTTTAACACAAAGTGCCACAATATGCTGTGAATTATTAATTATTTGATTCCAAAACATTATTTTTTAAAACCAAAATGTTTAAGTTAATAGGACTTTTTTTCTCTGGAGAGGAAGATTTTCAAGTTTATAAAGGACTTGTGGAAAATAGGCCATTACTACACAGTTGGCATTCCCTTCCTGCTGAGTGACAGAAAATCAGCATTAAAATCTGACTTTTAAAAATATCTTTATGTTAGTAGGTACATTGAGCTAAACTGCCTTCCCTCTATCTTATGGCTGAATTTCAGGATACAATATACAATGTATATCTATGTTTTTCTTTCCATTTTTTCCTCCTCCCCATCCCCATCCTTCACCTTCTCCTCCTTCCTTCTCCCAATCTCTCTCTCTTCCCCTCCCCCACCACTTTTTCAGATGCTGAGAAGTACATATGCTAAGCAGGTGCTTCTGTCCCTGACCTACATCTCCTGTCTTTGCTCCTCATTTTTACTGATCCCAAGGCATTTACTGAGTATGGACCTTCTAGTAGTACTGACTTACAAATCAAATAAAAATTTATAAGAGATGGTCACTTCTCTCAAGGATTTTATAGATTAATGGGAGAACTAGAAAAATAATGAAATCATTAATATATAGCTGAGTAGTGATAGATATATGTAGAGTTGTCTAAGAGCCCCCAAAGAAGACAACCACCATGTGCTTCCTAAAGTGTTCACATTGTCTTAAAAATCAAGATAGAATCAGCCCAACAATCTTCAGTTTTCTGTGCCGGGTAACTAAAAAGATGTTGGTGGTGCCAATAAAGCAGGAAATGTATAGCAAGGTTTAGAAAGAACGATCATTAACTTAATCTTGGAAGTCGTTGGCTTGTGCTGTTGGCACAAAGGAACAATATTCATTGTTGAACACCAAGACATGTAAGGATAGAACTTAGAGAAGCAGAGACTAGACATACAAATTTGAAGTAATCAACACTTGGTTGGTGTTATTATATTTAGATATCAATATCCACCAAAGACCATGTGTTAAAAGTCTAGTCCACCACAGTATTAAACCAACTCCTAATGGCTTACCTTTACAACCAAGATTAGTGCATCTCTGAAACCTCATCAGTGAAGTGTTTCCTTTGGTTGGTTGGTTGGTTAGTTGGTTGGGTTTGTGTGTTTATTTGTTTGCAGTAAATAACAATTAAGAAAGAGACATACAGTTGCTTAAAGTATAGAGAATAAGAGACTGCTGAGAGATCAACCCTAATGGGACATCTATATCATAACTCCTTTTCCCAAGGCTTAGGGATCATCAAGGAAGAAGAAACAAGAGAAAGAATTTAAGAGCCAAAGTGATGGATGACTACAGCAACCCAGTGTTTTCCAGCCACAACAGGGCAGATACACATATGAACTCATAGCAATTGAGACACCATTCACAAGGTCCCTATGAACTCAAGCCAGAAAAAAAAAATCAAGCATAGTAAGAAGAGGTGAGCATGAAGTCTGACCCGTAGATGTAGAATATTGGTAATTGATAGCTACTGAGAGAGGGGAGTTGGTTTTCTTTAAGGATGTGACTCCTGGTAGTGGGTCATGCTCCAGTTGATAGCCCCAAATCTAAGAGTTTCTAGGTGGTACAAACTTGACTCAACAGGTTTAAAAAAATGAGGACACAACATTAAGTGGGTGTGGAAGATATGATCAAAATACAAAGTTTAAAATTCTTAAAGAATTTATAAAAAAACTTAATAGAAAAAATATTAATCCACAAAACAGTACTACTATAGAATGTTTAAGGGGTGGGGCCTAACTGGAGGAAATGAAGACATTGAAAGTGTACCCTTGAAGTGTACATTTGGACCTCAGTGTGTACTCATGTTCTCCTCTCACTTCCAGACACTAAAATCTGACCCTTTCTACTCTACCACACACTCCCTGCCATCATAGTCTACCTTCTACCTCTCCACACGTGCAAAATGAATAGAAACAACCAATCATAAACCAAAACCTTTCAAACTGTGAGCCAAAACAAAATCTTTCCCCTTCAGAAATTTATTTTCTCAGTTATTTTGTCATAGCAATAGTGAGTGACTAAGAAGGAAAATCAATATAGAAAATCAGGGGTGTCCCTGTAACTGTATTTGACTACATGGGTCAGAAGACTTTCTAGTTTGTTTCTGGGGAAAATTTGGAAAGGTTTGCAGGACCACTCTCTAGAAGCATTCTAAGAATGATGGTGATTTTAGTGGGAATTCAGAAGAGCAGAATATGAGCAGTATATACTACTCTCTTGAACTGAACGGAAACAAGAACTTTATTGGAAATTGGACTAAAGGCCATCTGTGTCACACTCTGGCAAAGAACTAGTCAACATTTTGTTCATACCCTGAGACTTTGTGTGAGTCTGGGTTTATCTGGCAGAGGAAAGTTCAAGGTAGCACCACACATTACAGTAGCATGGCTGTTGCTTTTAGCCAGATTTAGAGAAAGAATTGGAATCAAAGGGCAGAGCAGAGAGATTAGAAAACTTGTAATTTGACTAGAAAAGTAATAAACATAAGGTTTTGGCCAAGGAGGTGATAGTTACTCAAAAGAAGCCAAGTGCTTCGAGACAAGACAACAGCTTTGACAGGATTGGCCAGACCCTATCCTTGAAATAGGAGACTCAAGGGTATAAAAGGGTGAATCCATTTCAAAAACTTTGCTTTCAGGAGAGCACTACCGACCATCCTTCTGATGTATGGTTGCCTGGGAAAATTGTTTGCCTAAAATTTACTTCCCTAACTTCAGCTACCCAGGTACTAAGAGGCTGATGAAGCCACAGTCAAAGCAGCCCCAGCTGCTTCTCAAGCTAGGGGGAGACCGGGCAGGCATTATCCACATGATGTTGATTCTGCAGACATATAGACCATGAGAATTGTGTCGTCACAAAATCTCACACCATGATTTTAAGGGAAAGCCTGAGAGCTAGAGTATTTTGAGGCAGGATCATCCTGAGTGAGTGGTATTTGTAGCTATGAGATTGAAGCCAGAGATAAAAGGAACATCCCAAGAAATCAAAGATACCAGGAACATGAAACACCTACTGAGGGGAGCCATGGAAGAAGAACCAACCCAAGAAAGTGACTGGACTAGATCCAGCAAGGGCATCAGAGCAAAGCTGCACAAGCCCTTTGGAGCTCACATGACGCTATCACATGCCCCAGACACCAAACATGGAGTTACAGTATGTAATATTCACCATGCTGGATTTCAGTGTTGCTTTGGTCTAATTTTTGTTTCTGTCTCCCTATCCTTCCTTTTCAGAAAATGATTACTCTGTTTTCATTGTTATCTTGGAAGTATACAACCTCCCTTTGATTTTTACAGGATCCGACAGCTAAGAATTTGTAGTGTGACTCAGAGGAGACTTTAGACATAGCCTATTGACCAATGCTGGGACTGTTAAAATGTTGGTGACTCCTACAAAAACATGAAAAGCATTTTGAGTTAAGAGATGGACATAAGCCGTTGATGGGACATGGACAGAATGCTACAGTTTGATTCTTGTATGTTCCCCTTCCAAGGGCTAGGTACTAAAAGCTTGGTCCCCAGGATAGCACTGGCAGTAGACAGTGGAGCACTTAAGAAGCAACCCTGAGTTAGATGAGGGGGCTACTGGCAGCATGCCTTCATCGTGGATATTGGGACCTCCTCAGTCCCTCCTCTTCCTCTCTTGCCTCCAGCCACTAAGATCAGCAGTTTTATTCTGCCCTGCTCCTGCTGCCATGACACACTGCCTGGCCACAGACCCAAAGCATTAGAGCTAAGCTACCACAGACCCTTAAGCCATGAACTAAAATATTTTTGTTGTTGATTATCCTAGGCATTTTATCATATGGAAAAAAAAAAAGCTGACTAACACAGTAGTGAAATATTGAGTGGATAAAATCAAGGGAGAATATATTGTGATTTTATGTCTTGGAGAACCTGGTGAAAGAGTGGATTTTCTTTTCAAGACAGAAAGTACCCAGAACTTCCCAGGTACACTTCCCATGGTCTCTGAAGTGAGTCCCTAAAGCTCATTTTAAGAAAGCCCCAAGTCAGGGAGATACAGGTAGTAATAAAGGAGGTGATTTGATGGAAACCCCCTGAGCCATGATTTAAAACACTGGTGCTCAGGATAGCATGCCAAACAAAAGCACCCAGAAAAAGAGGCTTGAAGAAGTTGGTTTTCCTAAACTAAACAAAGTTGTGTGTGTGTGTGTGTGTGTGTGTGTGTGTGTGTGTGTGTACTATGTATTACCTGTCTTTTGACTTATACAGTCAATAAAACATATTTTCACAGAATCTAAAACCAGAGGCAATTTTGAAATATACATGTGAAATGGAGTTGGATCTATTCATATCACAGCTCCTGAGAATATATCAACCTAGAGATAATGAGTTCCAGTTTGTAAGGATGTTTACAGCTCAAGAGAAATTACCTTTTTTAAAGCTTTCCCTTTCCCTAGGTTGCCAGAGTATTGTGCATATGCTTCTACTATAAAACTCATTTCATGCCTTGTTGTTTACAAGTTGACCTAACTCCTTCAAAACATTAATGTCCTTCCAGACAAGGATTGATTCTAATATATCTTTGCCTCATATCGATGTACACACAAACTTGGTAAATACTTGTAGAACTGGTAAGAATTCTACGACTATGGTGGTTTAAATAACCCTGATAGACTCATAAAACATAAATGTTTTAACATTTGGTCCCCAGTTGGCAGAACTGTTTGGGAAGGATTACGAGGTGTGACCTTGTTGTAAGGAGGTGAGTCACTGGGCATAGGCTTTGAGGTTTCAAGAGCCCATACCATTTCCAGTTAGTTCTCTCTCTCTCTGTCTGTCTCTCTGTCTCTGTCTCTGTCTCTCTCTCTCTCTCTTTCTGTTCTCTCTCTCTCTGTGTCTCTCTCTGTCTCTCTGTCTCTCTGTCTCTCTCTGTCTCTCTGTCTCTGTCTCTCTGTCTCTGTCTCTCTGTCTCTCTGTCTCTCTCTCTCTGTCTCTCTCTCTGTCTCTCTCTCTGTCTCTCTCTCTCTCTCTCTCCCTTGTGGTGGTTGTCTTAAAGTGTAAGCTCTCAGCCACTGTCCCAGTGCTATGCCTGCCTGCTCGCTTACTGCCACACTCCCCATCATGGTGATCACGGACGAACCCTGAGGAACTATGAGCTCCAATAAATGTTTTCTTTTGTAAGTTGCCTTGGTCATGGTGCTTCTTCATAGCAGCAATTAAAAAAGTAACTAAGACAACACCTAGTCACAGAATCTTCATACAGCTGAAGCAGAAATCAAAAGTAAAGACAATGGAAACCAGAAGCCGGAGGTTCCAATTGCCTCTCTCTTGTAGAAGGCCCACGCTTTTCATTTCTGTATCAGTTGGCCAGAAGCATTAAATAAATGTTGCTAGGCACCTCAGGTCACAACACCACATGTCCCCTGTTATACTACATGTCGTGCTATGGAATTTAAGAGAAATTAATCCAGAGGGTAGAGTCAATTCTAGATATGAAAATGATGTCCTGGACAAAAGAAAACTATTGTTTATGCAAAGCAAAGGACAGAACAGGAATTTGTGTAGGAAAAGATCATCATCTCAGGGGTGGTAAACCCAATCCTTAGTACTGCATAAGTCCACACAAATCAAAAACATACATGCGGGAATCACATTTCAGTTTGGCTTTGTTTGTTGTGTACCTTTATAGCTGAGACTGGTGCAAACTATATCTCAAAACAGGCTTCCTGCGCCTGAAGGGAAGCCATTTCCTGACCTCCGCAGATTTATGTTCCCACCTAGCAGGAAGTGGATCAGAGTGTCAGACGTATTTTCAGAAGAATGTTTGCTTTGGTCTCTTGCTGATGCGGTCATTACCTAGCGACAATAAATCCTCACTCAGTGTTTACAAACAGAGCACTTTTGGTTCCCATTCCTGTACACAGAATGTCTAAGTCTGTTGCAGTAACAGACAAGGTACTCTGGGGTTCTGTGCTGTTTTTGTATTTCTCATTTTATTAGTTTTTCCATCCCGGTGTATGTAAAGAACATTTAAACTCTGATGCCTCTCAATCTAAAACATGAAGTAAAATTTAAGACCAGGTAGAGGTCAGTTTTAAACTAGCCCTGACTTGATGTGAGTGTCTTGGAAGTAAATACGGCATAAGCTCTGCCCAACTGTGAACTGCTCACACAGCCTGACTTTCTTGGTGGTGTAGAGGTTGAGTCCTGATCCTGCACAGGGCCAGGGCAGCTCTGAGGAATCCAGAACCTGGCTTTGGCCTCCAACCCTCTCCTACCAGAAAAAAAGCCCTCTCCCTCCTCTCTCTCTCTCTCTCTCTCTCTCTCTCTCTCTCTCTCTCAATATGTGCTTGTCTGTGTGTGATTATATGTGTGTGTTGCGCACCCATGCATGCGTGCATGCATGTATGTGTGTCTGTCTGTCTGTCTGTCTGTCTCTTTCTTTTTAATGCATGTTAGTTAAAATATAATTATATCACTTTCTCCCTTCCTTTTCAAGTGTTGGGGTTATAGATGTGCAAAGCTGAAGATCAAGCCTAGGGCTTCCTCTGTGCTCATGAGCGCTCTACCAACCGAACTACACTCACCCTCCCAAATCCTCCCCCAAATACATAAAAACCAAGGAATCAATCTGTCTTAAACACAGAAATCGACATAACAAACACAGCACAGAACAGAGCAGCTGTGTTAAACTGAGCATCTCGTGTTTCTCTGGAGCTGCATTTCAGCGTTGAGAAGATCAGCTAGGGCAGGACAAAAATATCTTTCTGAGGATGAGGATGGAAAATCAACAGCTGGGTTTGCTTTAATAGACCCAGGCCTTCGCTGGAATGTCCTCACATGCCTCTCACTACCCTGTCACGTGACAAATTCTTACCTTTCAGCTCATGTCTTTCATGCAGTAAGAAGTTTCCATAACACCATGTAAGGAATTCTGTTTCTCTCTCTTTTGTGTTCCCATTCACATCAGACCTCTTTTCCTTTCTTCAGAGAATGTCTCCCCCACCAGTCCAAGAACACTATGTGGAATGTGTTCATCATTCTTTTCCCAGAACTTGTCACTATGGGTGACACAAAATTTGCTGAATGACTATCTGTTGAGTCAATCTAAGCGGCTCACAACAACAAAAACCCAGACCCCCAGAAACTTAAACTCCACAGATAACTAACAGAGGTCCACTCTCCATATTTAAGGCCCAGTCTGAAATTACATAGGCAAGCCAGAACACAGTAGTGTTCAGAAATCAGCCTTTCGGGCTGCAACTCAAAAACAAGTTAGAACGGAGGCAATTCAGAGAATTTGTAAGAAAATAAGGTGAAAAAATTATCCACCCTTTTGGCTCATTTTCCAAAGACGTTTTAGCAGTGGACATTTTTTTTTCATAAAATAAGAAAAAGACTGAAAATATTTATCCTGAAGTGTCCCCATGTGCTACATAATGATGTACGCCCACGTCAGTTCTACAGACCACATGAGTAAGGAGCTGAGGCGTCTCCTCCCACTCAGAAATTGCTCAGTCCTGTTTATGAGCAGCCACTTAACACTGTTCTTTAGAGAAAACCAATTTAAAGTGAGGCCTGCATGGACGGCTGCACAGATTGCCATGGACACTGTCCAAATGTTACCTCACAGTGTGATAGGAACCTGAAGCTTATTGAAAGGAGTTCACTCCTTTTCTATAAATCCATTTGCAAAAGTACATTTAGGTATGTACTGGGTTAATAGAATTACTCAAATGCTGTATAATTTGAATAACCTTTTCCACAAGAGTCTCTTGATTCTCTATGAAGAGGCCTACATGATGCTTTATATTATGTGTACTATGAAAGCTCACATTTACACCTCTCTCTCTCTCTCTCTCTCTCTCTCTCTCACACACACACACACACACACACACACACACACATGCACACACATGCACACACGCATGCACACACGCATGCACACACACACACAGAACTGGAAGGCTGCTCAGTTAAGAATGATCATTTTGCAGCACAGGCCCTGCCTGCAGTTCATTAATGAACCAGATTGACCAGCACCTAGTAGGTTTACTTCAGTTACCAGTTGGATTTTATGGCAGATAACCAGTGTAGCACCCCAACTCCTAAAATCAAAGTCTTGTTTGATTTGATGTCCAAACTTCTTCTAAATACTAAAGATGGGTTTAAATGGGTCATAACACTATAGAAACTGTTCTCAATACTACTTCTCAGGGGAGTGTGCTGAAATCACAAACTTGGGCTATTTAAAATGGCCTTTATTAGGTATGGAAGCATCTTGCTGCTGCTTTTTGAGCTCCAGTGGATGGGTATCACTTTCCCCAAACCCTTTACCTTAACTTAAAACCCTACGGAGTTGAGATATTTGGTGACCTGCTTACCACCACACGCCTGAGGTTAGTGCTTCAGTGAAGGTATGAATGACTAGGTGGCACAAAATTCTTAAGTTCTCATTAAGTACATCCAGGATGAGTCCAAATATGGGCATCTGCCAGGGCATATGGAGCCTCCTGTAGAGAAACAAAGAGGAATTAGAAGCATATCAGAAAGATCCAGTCTTTCCCAGGTGTTTCCACAGCTTAATTATGCCTTTATCAGCATCCATTTCCTCCAGGTGCTTAACATCATTGTGGAAGCCCCTTTCGTGTACAGAAGAGACTAAATCACACACGTATTTGCCATACAAATTATCTTTCTTTCTTCCATTAAAGACACAGGAGAGAAATGACTCAGCTTGTACTTATGAACAAAGAAAAGATTTGAGCAGTTGTCCAATGATACTAATCAGAGTTAGCAGAAAATATGTATAATTCATTTTCTACCTTTTTCCTTAGTTGAAATGTTTTGACCGGAAAATCAGAAAATTATTTCAGGTTTACAGCTCATTAGTCTTATGTAAGCATCAGTTCACTTTTACTAAAAGATAAGAGTTACCTCGAAGGCTTTTATCCAATCATTTATGCTTAATAAATGAAGCCCTGCAGTAGATTCTCAACAAAAACCTGGAGACATGTATGTACTATTGTGTTACACGGAGGTTTTACAACGTGTAGATGACATCTTTAAATCAAATGGGGATTTAGAAAGAGAAAATGGAGACTTTATCAAGTGATGAAAATAAAAAGTATGGCCAGACTGATCTGCAAAAGCGAACACAGACACTGCATTTACTATGTGTATATGAAAGTATACACATGCAGATATACATTTTATATGTGTGCATACAACACAGTTGAAAAGAGATATACAAATGTATCTGTACAGAGTCCCCTCCCCCTCTACATTTTGTTTCCTGTTCTTTGAGTCATTACAGCATTTGAAAAACAATTACACAGATGAGAAGAAGTGACTTTGAAAACTATGTCAAAGTTGTTTTGTTTTTTGGGTTTTTTTTTTTTTTTTGCTTTTGTCTTTTGGTTTAAAATAAGCCATAGTGTTCAGTTTGTCTCCACCCAGGATGACACAATGTCCATTTGAATGCTACAAAAAGATGTTTTGGTTTTCGTGGGGCTAATTGGCTCTCAACAGTCCTAGTAATTAACAGCATCAGGTACCTCAGGCAGCATTTGGTCACCCATCGCCTGTCCATTTGTGAGCAAATGGGGGAGTGCAAGGGTGATGGAGACAGATGGGGAAGAGATACAGGTACCTCGCTGGCACCTTGCACAGATGCCACATGCTGTTGTTCTTTTCTGTGTCCCCATCATTAGCGCCTCTGGCCTCAAAGCTAGGTCTGAAGAGCCCATGGGCAAGTACAGCTGCTACCAGCTGTGCGGGCTGCCCTTCCCATCTCCAGCTCCACTCACTGGGCACCCGCTGGCACAGAGAAGGAATTTCTGTGCTGAGTCCTTCGATGTCTCGACATGATGGTTTCACAGTTGAGGATTTTTTTTTTTTTTGCAACAATAACAACTCAGTAGGGCTGTAGTTGGGGGTTAATTGGGCATAAAGACAAAATGTGAAAAGACCCAGCTGTACCTCTCAGGGAGAATTCCAGAGAGTTACTATAATGAGAAGTAACTTTCAACAATGACGCTCCGCTGGTGGTCACATCAAGACCCAGATGTGACTGAAGTCATGGAGAAGAATGTAAAGAGGGGATGTTAGAGAAAAGGGAAAGACCATGAAAAGAGAAATAATAGAAAATGCAATAACTACTAAGAAATCTAATTCAAACCCTTAGATGTAAACAGAGTAGTGGGTGTTTATTAAGCAGAAGGTCATAAATGGCACAAGAAACTGTGAGCTTTGGGTCCCTATAACTCTCATTTTACAAATGAGAATCTATGGGCTACAAAAAAGTGGCTGAATACAACTAGTCAATAAATGCCAGCCTTTGTTTTAAATCCAAGTAGTCTCTTGGGAAACCCCCTGCCATGCCCAGCTGCCGCCCCCAGGAGTCTTTCACTAGAGTTCTACAGTTCCAGACCAACTACTGACTATCAGCATATCTTTCTACATGTTACTGAAGTTCAGAATCCATCTCTATAAACAAAAGTGTCCATTCCAAGCATAGTGACAGCTTCCTGACCCAAAATTACCTAACAAATGTATTTAAAACGTGGATTTCTGGATCTCTTCATAAATCTAATAAATCAAAATCTCTGTGGCAAGATACCGAAGGTTCAATTATTAATTTCCCTCCTGAAAGCCAAAGGGCTGATGGAACAGCTGATTTCCAAAGCATCTTTTAGATACACAATCCCTCGGTTCTGCTGGTAGATGTAGTCCCCAAGGAAATCTCTGTATATTCAAATTTGTTTCCTTAAAAGTACACTTGAAATTGTTTTATGTAGTGAAAATTATTTCTAATCACAAGAAGCAATTTTGATGACTTTGCATTATTTCCAAGATCCAGTTCCTTCTTGAAGGGTAAATAAAGATTGCTTTTCAGACAATCAGGGAATAAAAACTTCAAATTCAGGACCATTCTAAAAAAACACCCTAGGCCACACATCATTTTTGAAATCAGACCTCTATTGGGATGATTTTAAAGAAGCCCATACTCTTTGGGGAAAATGAATGATTTTTGGTTGTATGCCTAGCCTTTAACAGCTGAGCCATCTCTCCAGCCCATGAATAACTAAACCAAAACAAAAACAAAAAAACAAAACTTCATCATCTTGATTCCACTTTCCAAATGGTAAATTGCATTGGGTTGAACCAGATGAAATTGCTTTTGACTTGCAAAAACAGTAATTTCCTGTGGTTCAACCTAACTTGTATGTGTTTGTATGTGTGCTTACACTGGTTGAAGTTAGTTCTCATGACTACAACATTTAAATGCCAACTTGCTTGATCCTTATAATGCAAGATTTTCTTTTTTGCCTGTGCATTCTCTACAGATGTTAAGACACAGTGTTGACAATAAATGAATTTCCCATTCGATTGCTTGGCCTATGTCTAAAATCCTTAGATCTTAATAATACAAAGATGAATATTGACAACTTGAGGAGGACCAATGAACAAAATCCTAGTGTATTTTCTCCTATCTGTGCCCTAGCATAACCTACTGAAACCTGTTCCTCCAACATATGGGTGCCTGGGTACTTCCCCAGTGACTCTGTATGTAGTTTAACTGTGTCTTTTGAAAGTCAGCTTCATAGTCTAGCAGATTTTTGTCAGCTGCATTTCTTTTTTAACTCTTCAGGCCGTTTTCTTCAAACTAAGCATTCAGTCATTGTCACTAAACACATGAATAGGATAAAGAAATCTAAAAGTTAACAATTGGGCAAAATGGCATAGATTTACAAGGATTGAATGCTTGGGGAAGAAATAAAAACAATTACACTCAGTCAAATGAAGTATTCTATGCCTTCCCCCCCCCCCCTGCAATCTTCCTACGCGGTGCCCAACTTGGGGTGCCAACGGGATTATTGGGCAGCCTCAGCTCTAACCAATGCCCCCCCCCAGAAGGCCCCATTCAGCAGTGAAATTGTTGTCTTCCTCTGATCCTCAGATTATGGAGATGAGGAGATGAATGTACAGCACTAAGATTCCCTGCCGAGATGGCTTTTCACTCTCTTCGGTAAGAAAAAGATCAAAAGGAAACGGGTTAATTAGCATACCAAAGAAGACAAAAACCCCTGGAGCTTTATCGTTGTTGCAATCCAATAATAAACACCCGAGCACAAAAAAGATTATTTGATAACGACACACAGAATTGAAAGCCTTTGAAATAGCAGCTTCTAGAAAAAAAATATTTTTGGAAGTGAAAATATCCATAATTATACAGAATAATGCTTATACATTGGGGAGAGGCTCTTGGTTCCTGTGAGGGCTTGCAGACCCACTTTCCCTAAGAACAACCATGTGGATCCCCTTCATCTGCACAACTCAAAGAGCCTACAAAAGGTTTCAAATCTCTGCCCAAGCAAACATTCGGCTCTTTCATATCCCCCACCCCCAAATTAAATACAGAATTCTTGTTTTAGAATAAGTGTCCCTTTTTCCCAGACCAGGACCCAGTCAGAGGCTTCAGCTCCAAAACCAAAGACATTTGCAACTCTTTGAGACTCATTAGCCTTCTCTGTCTCTGTTTGGGGTTTTGGAAACTGGTAGTCTCTGCAAATATGGACGTTTTTCAAGGGAGAAGAATGAAGTAACTGTTTAATTATAAACAGGTTACTCTGCCAGGGAAAGTCCGGCTTACAGAAAGTCAGCCCCTCACTCTGCCAGTTAATCTCAGGATGGCGGCACTTGTCTCAGACACTGAGTAGACAAGTATATGGTCACCAGAACTGATTCTTAGTCTTGCTGGATTTGATTACATTGCAAGCCTTTTTCTCCCTACAAGGCATACATAGACAATTGTGGCCAACACCGGTTTGTAGGTCAACACTGCACCTTCCCAGGCTAACCTTCACTACTTCCACTAAGACAAATATGATGTTCCTCTGAGTTTGGGAGCTTGGGGACATACTAATAGAGAATTTTTGCATGGAGAAACAAGGATTGCTCCTAAACCAAAACAGTATTATTTTGCATGGACTTGACACAAGCAATTGTAGTGCCCACCAGAAACTCCCAGGCCAACGACCTACTTGTTATTTTAACTTATTTCTAACCAAATAAATCAGTGTTAAGGAGTCAAATATCACTGAACCTCTCTCCTTACAAACTAGAGTTTAAATGAACCATGCTTGTCTTAGTTAGGGTTTCTATTGCTGTGATAAAACACCATGACCATAAAGCTAGTTGAGGAGAAGGGCTTATTCAGCTTACACTTCCACTGAAGGAAATCAGGACAAGAACTCAAACAGGGCTGGATCCTGGAGGCAGGAGCTGATGCAGAGGCCATGGAGGGGTAAGGCTCACTGGCTTGCTCCTCATTGCTTGCTCAGCCTGCTTTCTTATAGAACCCAGGACCACCAGCCCAGGGATGTCACCACTCACAGTAGGCTGGGCCCTCCTCATTGATCAATAATTGAAAAAATGACTTACAACTGGATCCCATAGAGAAATTTTCTCAATGGAGGCTCCTTTCTTTGATGACTATAGTTTGTGTCAAGTTGACACACAAAACTAGACACTACAATGCCTCTCCTGTTTTATAGATTGTTTCTTAAACAAAGTTTGGTTGAGAAATGTTATCTTATCTTTGACTTTCCATCCAATAGCATACATTTCTCCTTGGGGCCACTAGGTTCTTTGCAGTTGGATAAAACACTTAAGGGTATTACTTTCTTAGTTTCATACACAATTCATTTTGTTGTCATCCTTTTTCGAAATTGTCCATTGGCAATGAAGCAAGCTTCAAGTCAGAATTTTACTTAGAAAATGTGTCTACAGAAGTTAAAGAAATGTCATTTACCCACCACTCCAAAGTATTAATTAGACTTAGCTGTTTGCCAGCTAAGTGCCAGAGGAGCCCACGGTGATTAGCTGCACTAATTGGAATTTCAAGTGGTGCTGATAACCACACAAAGATAATAGGATTATACCTCCCTGCCCTGGAAAAAGAAGTAGCTTTGTCATAACTATTTAGATGGTGGTTTTAAGTTGTTTCACACCTAACTACTCCCAAAGAAAGAGAACACTTTGAGATTCTATTTTTATTCCTTCAAAGAAATTGAATTTTAAAAGGAAAAGAAGAGTCTTCTAGGCAGCAGTAGAAACAAAGGAAGCATCCTTCTGTCTCTGGATGTTGACTTGTCTCAGAGAAACCCAGGGAAGAACTTTTCCTGGCCACCACCAAGAGGTCCTGTGAGTCAGAGAGTCAGTTAGACCCGCCCCTTCTAAAAGGAGGATATTTTGTTTGGATGTGAAGAAACTCAGACATTTATGAACACTGCCAACCCCAGGATGGCCAGAACTATAATAATAACTCATCTTGTGAAAGCTTCTTGCAGATGTTAATTAGCTGCATTTCACATGGGAAGGAGCTATCATTTAAGATGGGGTGATGCATATCCATAATTCCAGCACCGAGGAGGCTGAAAAAGGAGGACCCCAAGTTTTGAAGCCAGCATGGACTATATGAAAATTTTCATTTGAAGAAGCTAAATGCATTTCCCCCCATTATTCTCTTTTCTTATGAGCATTTCCCATGTGTAGAAATGGAAAACTTTCTCACCGTGTGCACTCAAAGGCTAAGGCACACAGTTCACAAGTTCAAGATAGCAATGCCCTATCTGAAAAGTATAAAGCCAGTCCTGTGTCACAGCCATAAGGACTATTGGACAGGCATTGGTCTAGCTTACACACAAAAGCACTCCCTTCTGTAGCACACGGTCATGGTTTCATGGAGAGTCTCAAGTGGTATAGAAGACACATGGCAACTTAAGGACATATAAAAAGCCAAGTAACCACTACAGATTTTCATCACAAGTTTGGCAATAGCTTTAGATGTTATTTATGTTGGGATATTACATCTCTAGAATATTATCTAAAAGTTACTGCTTTATCATAGAAAGCAACAACTACCCATATCACATTACTTACTGAGTGTGTCAGGAAAGCTGGAGAGAAGAAAGGCCATGGAAAATCCAAATCATTTTTAAAAATTGAAAACAAAAGTCAAAATACATGTATCAGTGTGAAGAAAAATGAATAAACGCCAGTTAGATCCTGAGACTTTTTCTAGGGGAATTCAAGGAAAAAAACAAAGATATCCCAAGAAAACTTAACATGGTGAGTTGGGAGATAAAACCTTAAAAAAATGGGAGGAGTGGGTGAAGCATAGACAGATTTTGCTTACTTTAAAATTTTCCTTTGAGTTAGCAAATAACCAAAACAGATTTTATGGTTCATTTGATGTTTAGGATAGAAAAGGAATAATCCCATACTAGAATGCAAGCTTCACACATGAAAAAATTTCTATTTCCAAATCCTAATGTTAAACAGTCTATACCAGAATCATAGGAAGTGATTAGTAATGTTTCAGGGAGGGAGGGAGGGAAGGAAACTGACTGCAGTTTTCCAAAGTCTTAATCAAGTCTGTGACAGTTAAGACCTTTTGATAACTGTAAGCAAGGTTGTGTGGGGCTATAAATGTTGACGTGGAGCCTGATTTCTCATGCTGGAGGGTTCAGCCATGTATCGGGTCACATAACTGAACACAGGCTAATGAAAAACTTGGCAAAAGCAGGTTTGTTTCTGCATGTGTGACAACTAAAGCTGAATTCAGAATCAAACACAGCATGAACCTGAAGTGTTGCTGGCAGCGCTTGCCCATGGCACATCTCGAAGGGCCACTGCCGCCTTGGCTCTCAACACCAAGCACGGACCCCGCCACTGCTCATTCTGTGACATCACGCACCATGCAATGCTAACCAATGAACAAACCCTGCCCGGAAAAAACTCAACTCACGTTCAAAACTTCTATGTTACAAGTGTTAGTGTTTTTATTGTGTACATACAACGTTTTCCACTCTTACACAAACATGCATAGTGGTTAAAATGCATTTGAAAAACAAAGACTGAATATCTTTCTTACTATCATTCTTTAGCATGTAAATATCAAATTAGTGTATTGTTAGGCTGTGTTCTATTAAAATGTTTATTTTCTTTCAATTACTCCTTCGGTTTCATAAAAAAAAAATTAGTGAATTTTGGCTTGGGATTAGGATAGGATGTTTAATAATATCTGAAATAATCCCAAATATGCTTTTTTATTTCGTACTATACACTTATGCAAAGTGTCATTATTAGCATTGATGGCTAGAAAATCAAAATATCAAAGAGCCACAGGATCATATATTCAGCCAAAATTTAATCCTTTGTATAAAGTAAATAAGCACACTTATGTAGTTAGTGGGCAAATGAGCCTTAATCTTTAACAGATGATAAAACTATAGATATACTAAATAATGACTTTTTATGATGTATTACCGGGAAATGTTTGGCTTGTACATCTATTTTATATGCCTATAGCCTAGGAGTTACATAAAAATATATCAGGCAGAAAGGATCACAAATGGGGGAAGCTTCAGAAGCCTTGATCTAGAAGATATAAGAGACTAAATTAATAGTGTATTTATTGCCCTATAGGTGAAACTTGAAGGAGATTTTTTTTTTTTGAGTTTTTGGTGCTAGTGAGAACGGGATGACCTACTAGAAAGTGAAGAAAGAGAGCCTCAGTTATGGACCAGGAAAACAGTAAGTAAAATTGTCATTTGAAGCAATGGGGAAATTAGAAATTAATATCCAAAGTCAGCTACAGCAAGAACTTAGAATATGTAGAACTTGAAATTATGCACAGGCGGGACCTGGTGAGTGCCAGCAAGACCCTTAGTGGAAGAGAGAGTGACAGTGAGGAAATGGCTCCTGGAAGTTAGAGAAATGAAAAACTGTTATTTATAAGCAGATTAACTTGCAAAATATCACCTGCACTAACACGGAAAATAGAAAGTTACCTAATTAATTTGTGGGTTCAGCTCTAGAGATATTTATGCAGAATGTTTAAGGAAACACCTGGCATCCTTTAGTTGCCTAAGATATATTATGACAGTAAAATGAGCTAAAAATTAACTTTTGTTTTCCAGTAGAGTTTTAAGGAAGTGCAAAGAAAGCACTTCAGGGGGTGGGGTTCAAAAATAAGAAATAATTTTTATCCTTAGTGTTCTTTTGGAAACTATTTTCCGAGTAACAAGTTGCCTGAAGGAGAATGTCAGATCTAGGACACTGTCACGTAAAACAGGACCTAAAAGCAAACCAACAAATTTGAATACATTGTTTCTGAGACCTAAGGAAAAAATAACAGCCCTGTCTTATAGCTCTCAGACAAGCAAAGGAACTGTGACTGTTCAGGGCATTCCTCACAGACTTTCAACGTGGGAGGGGGTGAGACGAAAGACACGGGGGAAGCTTTGGAAACATAAAGGGACTATCATTGGTGTGTGGCTTGCAGGAGAAACTCGGAACGGCGAGGGTATGATCTTTTTCTAAAGAAGTAAACCTCTAAGGTTTACAAGAACAACAAAGTCTTAAAAGAAAAGGGTGCTAACATATTAAGCATCTTAATATTGGGGCTGATCTTTTAGGAATGTTCCTGAAACCCAGCTGACCTACTGTGTGGAAACTTAGCTAGCCACTTTCAGGGGATTCACAGAGAACCTTGGTGATTCTATCCATCCAGTGACATAGTCCAATAAATAGAAGAGACCTATTAGATATTCTAGTCAAATAAACTTGGGCCACAGATGAATTCCCCACACCAAACCTTGTTCAAATCACAGAATCGGGAGTGCATGTGTGCTAGATGTGATTTATTATAAACAATAAAGAAATGGGAAAAGCACACGTGTTTCCATTTTTAAATTATCTGATCTTTTGATAATATGATACGTGAACTAATTTTCTCATGACTTGACCTTAAAAACCGAAATTCTGTATGAAGTTCCAAATTATTTTAATGTTCTGTTCAATTAATTTCTAGGTTACATCCAACAAGAGTGATAATGCTCTTTTTTTTAATTATATGGGAAAGCAAATGTGAGCACTAATTTTGCGATACAAGATTAAGATTCTTAGAGCAATTGGCCCTGAGTCTACAGGGAAGTTATTCTTTTACCATTTGATCTTGTTCTTTCTTTAGTGCTCTCATTCTGGGCATGACTATCCCGTGTGTGTGTTTGGTCACTATTGTTCCTCTTGTTCACATGTAAATGCAGTGTCTGCTCTCTCTTTTCTGACTACATCTGAAATCTGAAGCACTGCCTGGCATACAGTAAGTGCTCAGTGAGTGCTAAGGCCAGTGCATACTCTTGATATCAAAATAAAACATGGCCTCTGATGGACATTTCTAGAGTCCAGTAGGATTTCCAATCCTCTGTCTCTTCCTGGGGCATAGCTGATGTTTCTTATTCTCCTTTGCAGTTGAGGAGAGCATGTGACTACTTCTGTTCAACAAACTGGGAGCAAAGTGACTCTATTGCTTATTAGGTGAAGCTCTGAAAACCCAGGGAAGTTGCGTCTTGCCCTTCTCCCTTACCACACAAACCCCATAACATCTAATGACAAGATGGAGATGAGATTGAGTTGCCCAGGATGCTTTGCTCCCACACGGGGTATGACCACTTTAGGTAACTGCAAGACCTTCAAGTAATGAGCCTTCACTGTATTAAGTCAATGAAAGTTTGAAGCTGTTTAGCGTTATATCACAATCCTGCCTTTCTGTGGTTGGTATGGTGTAATAATTAACAATGAACTCTTTAAACTCTGTAACTGTAAGCCTGGATGGATTTCAGAGAGTCAATGGAAATTATTATCTACAATACACAAGGTACTGTGCTAGGCCAAGAAATGTAGACATAGATAAAATAGTTACTGCTTTTAAGCAGCTTATAATGTTATGAGTGATACATTATGTATACAAGGAACTGTAGTGCAAGGGAAAACATGTGTCATAGTATAGGTATAAGCAAAGTGATACAGAAACCTACCTGAGATGGATATGGCGACTTCTTAGACCAGACCCTTAGTGAGAAAAACGTGTGAAAATAGCTCCCCATTCACATGCACCACAGTGCAAAACATTTAGCTGTTAGGTTGTTGGCTGCATCCTCATTTCTCAGTGCAGTTCCCCTCTAGGTTCATTGTGCATTGAGCTGTGTCTGCCAAACTATGTTAAAAGGCTTGTCCTCATGAACTCAAAACATGACATTATTTAGAAATAGTGCTTTACAGAAACACCAAGTTAAAATAAAATCATTACAGTCCAACAGACTGATGTCCAAAAAAAAAAAAAAGTTCGTAGACAAACACACAGAGAGAAAGGAATGTGCCTACAATTCAAGGAATACCAAAGATTTCCCACGAGCCACCAGCAGCTAGGGAGAGGGATGAAACGGAGGCCATTGGACTCAGAAACACCAAACTTGCTGGCACCTTGATCTTGAACTCTTGGCCTCTGCCGTTATGAAACAATGTATTTATGTTAATTAAACTAATTGTGATACATGGATGCAGAATCCTTAGAAAACGGATGAAGTTGTGTTGATGCATGATACAAAGAAAGGAAAAGGAAAGCCAGGCAGAAGAAAGGTATATTTAAGGCTTAGAGAAATAAACTGACAATTTGTATAGCTGGTTTAAAAAGAAGGTTGAGCCGGACACAACGGAGAAATCAACTAATCTTGGAGAGCCCAGGCCCAGTGGATACATTTACATCATAGTTCCTGCATCCATAGCTCAAGAACATTCCAAAAGAGAAGGCAGAAAAATTGTAGTGGACAGAATACCAGGAGGTCTGCTGTGAAACAGTCTTTCCTAGAAATAACTGCAAAAACAGGCAGGAACTTTGGCAATATTCATAGACATACTACTGTGAAAGGAGGGAAATCTCACAAGCTCCCACCCATAGACAAAGAACTACAGGTAACTAATGACTGCTGGAAGAGGAAGAATTAGCCTCTCCTAGGGATAAGCCCCCTGATTGCTTATCCAATACAAACTGATCAGCCCTGAAACTGTATGCACACAAACAACAAAATGGACTCAGCAGGTTTTATTTATATATTTGTGCATACATATACATATATATGTAGCAATAATAATAAAAGAAAAAGAGGCTATCACTTTGGGGATGAGTGGGGGCGGTTATTGAAGTTGGAGGGAGAGGACTCGGGAGGGGCTGAAGGGAAGAAACAGAAGGGGGAAAGTGATGCAATTACACACATATGCTCGCTCACATGTGTGCGCGCGTGCACGCAAACACACACACACACACACACACACACACACACACACACACACACACACACGCACACACACACAGAGGGCTGAAGAGGGGCAAGTCCAGAGGCTGTAGCAGGAGCAGAGCCAGCTCTGTGTTGCAGCTGCTCATTATCTCTTTCTCCCTCCTCTTCTTTGCTGGCAACAAATCACGTTGATTAGAAAAAAAAAAGTGGAAAGTAACAAATATTTCTGGCTATTGTTGCCTGTGGTGGAAAAGGGGAAGAAAGAAACAAGTGGTGTGTGTGTGGGGGGGAATGGAGGTTGAATTTGTTTTCATCATTTGGTTAGGTTACCAAAACAAGGCACAGAGAGGAAGGGTTGGGATGCGTGTGTGTGTGTGTGTGTGTGTGTGTGTGTGTGTGTGTGTGTGTGTGTGTGTGTACGCTGCTATTTTTCCCATTTCTTTCCTCCAGGGATTGCCTTTCAAGTTCAATTTTTAGTTTTTTCCAAGCAATACAATGTAACAGAAATTCTAAATTTAAAAATGCTCCAAAGCAGTTCAGTATTTCCCAATTTCTGTGGTTGTGACAGCATTAGACTGATTTTCTTGGTGTTATCAAAATAGTTTCCAACTCATTGACTCTCTGAGCTTTGCACACATCAACATAGACAGCTCTCATGGACATATTTCTCACTTTTTTTCTTACAGTCTTCTCTTTGTATAGGATGTGAAATGAAGTATTGACATCACATCTTAATATAGCATTGCTTCTGAAAGCAATTCCAAATGAAGAGAACCAAAATATTGGGAATAATTTGAGATAATATCAACATTTTGGTACAACAGATTCTAAAATTTCCCATAGTGACCATTTTACAATGCCAATCTCTTTAGTCAGCTAGTTCTGTTATGTTTGTTTGTTTTTATTCCTACTGATTTGGAGTCTTACCAAAGATTTTAAGCATCTTAAAGACAAATCAACCCTTGTCAACATACTTAAAAAATGACAAAATGTGCGTTTTTTTGTTAGACACCTTTGAGAAAAGATAGATGACACATGTCTGCTGTCTGGGGATGATAAAAATAAACTTGAAAGTTGTTTTCCCATACACACATTTACTAAGATTTTGCTTTATTAAAAAAAATCTCCTATAAAGAACAATAATTTCCCTTGAAGTTAAGATATTTTATCACTGATATAACAGTAAAGGAAAAAATAAAAAGGTCATGGGGGCAATAATAACAATTAACACTTACACCAGCATCTCTATCTTCAAAGTGTTTTATGAAAGATTAACTTATTATTCTTCCCAAATTCTTGTTGAGTTTATAAAGCATTAGAAGGTTCTGACATCCCTTCAGTACAGTTCCATACAACCTATGAAGCATTCGTGTTATGTTTTGCCTACAAACACAACTAAAGTTCTGATCAGCCGGCATATGGACCAAAAAAATCTCACAGATTTTGATGGGAAAAAGCAAGTACTACTTACTGGCTCCTTAGTTCAAAGATTCACTCGAAATTGAAGGCTTTGCATTGACAATGGATTCTTATTGTAAGCACCCAACTAAATTTTGTTAGAGATCTTTGATCTTTCTGTATTTTTGGTTTTTTTTTATTTTTTTGAGACAGGGTTTCTCTGTGTAGCTTTGCACCTTTCCTGGATCTCACTCTGTAGACCAAGCTGGCCTCAAACTCACAAAGGTCTGCCTGCCTCTGCCTCCTGAGTGCTGGGATTAAAGGCGTGCGCCACCACCACCCGGCTCTTTCTGTATTTTTGTTCATTTAAGTGCCATGCTTACCTGAAGAACAGGAGCTGTGTGTTTTTCCTAAATTTCCAAGCATCACCTGAACTTGTGCTTATTCACAAGGATGCTTAAGAAAGACTTTTTGAAAAAATAAAAGGTCTTTGTTGACAAATTGTTATTAAATTATGAACATGTGATATCTGCCCTGTCCTCTAGAAAATCAGTACAGAAGAAATCAGAGTTATATACAGAAAGCAACTAGATATAAAATAAAAAATTCAACTGAATATGAAATACTAGTCCCAACAGGCTCATTATAAAAGGCTAGATCCCAAGGTGGTGTGCTATTACGGGAGAGGTAACTTCTGAAGGAAGGACGTAATTGGGTGTATGCTTGGGATCTGTATCTTGCCACAGGCTTTTCTGTCTCTTGTTCTCTCTGTTTCCTGTTTGCCATAATGTGAACAGCCTCTGCCACACACTCCCACAACCAGCAAGTTCTGTCTCATCATGGATTTGATGGAGCCAAGGGCTCTGGGCTTAAACCCCAAGAGCAAAGTAAAGAATTATGTCCTAAAAGCAGCTCACATCAGTTACTTTGTCCCAGTGATGAAAGTCTGACTAGCATATTAAGTGCCATGAATGTGGCACAGAAATGAGTCCTAAGGGAACAGTTTCTTTCTCCCTTTGTTTCTTTCTTTCTTGTATTTGTTTTGTTTTTGTTTCTAGTTTTTTCTGGATGCCCAGACCACTAGTCTTACTATCTTCCTTTGCCTTTCTATATGTCCAATCAACCTACAATGAAATGCCACAATATGTAAAATACCATATTTTCTTGTGTGCTTAAGATTCCATTCATTATGATATACAGCATAAACTAAACTTTAATGCTGGCCTTTCATTTAATTTGAGAGAGAGAGAGAGAGCCTGAGTCTGATGTTGGGCATTTTTCTCCAGTTGACCTCCATGTTTATTTTATGAAACAAAGTCTCACTGAGCCTGAAACTCACTGGTTTGGCTCGGCTGGCTGCACAATGAGCTTCAGGAATCTGCCTCCATGTGTGTACTCTATCCAAGAGCTGGGGTTACAGGAGTACACCACTACCCTTGGGTTTTTACATGAGTTTTGGGGGTTTGAATTCAGGTCCTCAAACATGCGCAGCAGACACTTAACCAACTGAGTCCCTGTTTAAGTTATTTTATTTTTAGATGAAGTTTCAGGTTTTAGCTGCTCTTAACATCTTTATCTATCTTAGATCACTGAGGACTGAACCTAGGGCCTCAAGTCTGCTAGTCGTCCACTCCCCACTGAGCCATATGCCCCCCAATTTCTTAGATTTTTGTAAATGTGAATAGCCTGTGGTCATGAGAACAGGAGAACTGGCCCTGCCCCTCACCAGCTGCAGCACTTAGCAGAGCAGGCCCTGCACCTCACCTAGGTAACAGAGTGAAGCTGACCCTGCTGATGGGGGAGTGGATGAGCCGGCCTGTGTGGGAGATTTGGCCTCTCCCCTTATCTGCCGTATGGTGGCATAGGCAAAAGAGAGAAGCACCTCCCACCCCAGCACACACCCCTCCAAGCCTGTGGCAGGTGGGAACACTGTCCCGTCCCTGAGTTCACAAGAACAAGAGAGCCATCCCCTGTCTCTCATCAGCTGTAGCACTCTGCAGAGTGACCCCTACACCTTGCCTGGGCAACACAGTAGAGCTGGCGCTGGTGGTGTAGGTGTGGGCAAATGGGTCTTGAGGACACGAGAACAGGAGAACCAGCCCTGCCCCCCATGTTGCTTACTACATAGGGTGAGGTAGCCGGGGCAGTGCTGGAGAACTCATTTTGGTGCTGAGGATAAAGGAAAGCTGGTAGGCTGACCAACCCAGCAACCACCCCGACCCAGACCCAGGGCTATGAGTTGGCCCCTCTCATCATCCACCCTATCTATGATCTGCTGGAGCATGTGAAGGGGTGGGACCTGCAGACCCCAAATTTCAGGATCTTCACAACACAGGACAACAACAGAATATCCAAGAGGAGCCCCAGTCAGAGCCCAGTATCTATGGTGAAGTAAAAACCACAGGCCTCAAGTCAGACCAATGACTCATTGCAGTGAACACTTGCAAGTAATGATATGTGGACTACAGTGTATACTGTGTGACTCACTGTGTCACACTACAGCTTCCGTGATGAGATTTTTCTTTTCTTCCCTTTTTTCTCTTCTTTTCTTTTAAATTTTATTTTGTTTTATCCTGGAGGGGGAGGTTTCAAGGGTAGAGGGCAAATGAGAAGGGATGGGGAGATGAGTGGGATAGAGATGGATGATGTGAAATCCACAAAGAATCAATTAAAAAAAAAGTTAAATTGGGGAAAAAAAAACAGAAATTGTTTAACTCTTTTTAAAATGTAATTTTTTAGTTCTTTTTCTTGGTATATGGGTTTCTCTAGAAATTCATAGCCCCAGCGCACATTTTAATCTGCTTGCTTTATCCAGGAAATCTTAATTTTGTCAGGATATTCCATGGGCATCATGAATTGACGTAACTTTTCTAAACAGAATGTATCACTGTCCTCCAACACCCAAGACTGCAATTTTGCCTAGCTATGCTGGACACCAAAGATCACACCAGTCACCTCTTCTTTTCATGCTCCTCAGCCACGCTTCTCCGGTTCCACTTCTCCAGCACCGGGTGAGCCCTTTCAGGACCATGGTCAGCGCATCCCTTGCCTCCTTGCTGCCCTATCCTTTGCAGCCTCTGAAAGTGCGTGAAGGCTTGCCTCTCTGCTTGTGTTTATTGTGTTTTTTCTTTTGTGTATGTGGGGGGGGGAGGAGCTCTTTTTCTTGTTTGGCTGTTTGACCATATTCCAATTTGTTTGTTTTACATTTATCTTATTTTATTTTGTCGTTATTCCTCAAATGCCTGTTTGTTTTCTAATGAGAGACAGAAAGGGGGTGGATCTAGATGGGAGGAGAGGTCGAGAGGCACTACTAGAAGTAGGGTGAGGGGAAACCAGAATCAGAATATGTTGCATGAAAAGAAATCTATTTTCAATAAAAGAGAAATAATTTGAAGAAATGAAAATGGGGTATAGGAGAAAGAAAGAGAGGGAGGGAGGGAGGGAGGGAGGGAGGGAGGGAGGGAGGGAGGGAGGAAGGACCTCTTCTCAAGACAACCTTTATTTCATCATCTGTTCCCATTGCTGATTTTTTTTTCCACTGAGCCTCACATATATCTTTCTTTTTTGTTTGATGATTCTGCAGCTGGACACATATCAAATCTCTTGTGTGAGTATAATGCTAGGTTTATCATTGAAGTGCATTGGAGAGAAACACCATGGGAGGGGAACGTGTCTTCTGATTTCAGGACTTTCCCTCCTATTAAATGTTGAGTAGCTTCCTCAACAGGCAGACCCCTACTGTCAGTGTACAGGAGCCTCAGCGACACAGGCCCTGCTGTGACTGTCACCCTCACCCTAGCAAGTTTCTCCCTGCTGGACAGTGAGGCCTGCATGGTCTCAGTTAAGTTCTCGGCTGCTCAATGGCCGTCTTACAGTGCTGGCCTTGGCAGCTTCATCAGACTGGGTGCTTCTTTGCATACTCTACTGCCACCCTCTAAGTAGTGTCTAATCCTGCATTTTTATGCCTGTTTCTTTAAGGGTCTCTTCATACTTCTAAGTGGTAAATACCTTCTAATTAGTTCATAATTTTCAAACAGCATTGTATTTCCCCATGTTCAAATTACTATTGTCGCTCCTGTTCCCTAATTCTATACTGTTTCACTCACTGCTTTTATTATTTCTAACCATAAACCAAACCATGCCGATGTCAGCTACCAACCTGCAATGACCACTAATATTCGATCTAAACCATCTATGAGTCCAAAACAAGTCTCATAGTTTAGCTACCCCCCTAAATTAGATGACTTAAATAAGAATTACAATTCTTGGCTTGAGGGGAGCAGTAGAAATTTCAAGGGAATTGCTGTTCTCACATACCCTGGATCTACTGG
>CABHPH010150275.1:0-15623 GCA_902168325.1 Peromyscus nudipes
TCGTTTCACTGGCTCGTGAGTTAATGCTGGCTAGGTTACAATACCTCTTTTCTCTACTTTGGGCTGCTATCCAAGATTGTAAAAGCTGGAAAATAAGTGGAAATTATAAATGGTGGGCAATTAATTTTCAAAGCACACTGATAAAAAAGTAGTAACAATCAGTTCCGAGCTCAAGCAGAGAAAACGGTTTTCACTGGGGTCCCTCACAAATGCCCCAGCCTGCCAAGCCTCTGGGACTGTCTCTTCACTTCCTGTTTCCACTTCCCGTCTGCACATTTATGTTATATAAGCTATGTGTGTCTCTCTTACTGTGGTTTCTACTCTCTATTTTTTTCTTCTCTTCTTCTTCTTCTCCTCCTCCTCCTCCTCCTCCTCCTCCTCCTCCTCCTTCTTCTTCTTCATTTTTTCTCCTTCCTCATTCCAACCCATCTGACAATCATAAAATCTTGGAGTACTAACTTATGGATGCACTCAGAGATCATATAGAACAACAGCCCAATCCTGCCCATGAAAAAAAAACCAACAGTCCTAAGAAATGATTTTCACAAGAACACACTGTTACTTGGGAGAGAACGCATGGCCCAAATCCAGTATTCTCTCTGAATGATGCTTGCAGCTGTGGCGTGGAAGAGCATTTGAAAGCCTTAGTATTTTCCATTATCGTGTTGATAAGTAACTAAGAAAAAGCCATTTCAACATGAGAATTTGCTATCTTTTTCTCAAATAAAGTATCCTCCCTTAAAAATTATCTTTCCAAGTCAGAGTGCTAGGGTTTGAAGATGGTTTCAAGGTCATTCCTTACAAGGCAAGTGGATTTGCAAGGTAGTTCTGAATGTTTAAAATATTAGTTCCTAAACATCTTTCTTCAATGTAGATTTCACAAGCAAGTTCATAGAAATCTGTAAGAAAAATGTTTAGAATTTTTTTAATATCCTGGAGTTCATGTACAAATCCATTGATACATGGGAAATCCATCTAAAAGGAAAAACTGTGGTGTGTTTCTGGTTCAATGGTTATCAACGAGCAGTGTGTATATCCTGGAACATGGTAGTCATGGAAGGTTGAGGGGGAAATGACAGGGCTTCCTATGTGGAAGGTGGGTTGTTCCTGGTTGTTGATCTGTTCACTGAGACAGGATCTTACACTGTAGCTCAGGCTGGCCTCAGACTTGTGGCAATCCTCCTGCCTCTGCTTCTCAAGTGCAGAGATTGCAGGTATGAGCCCCCATACTTGGCTCTGGATTTGTATTGTTGGTTTTAAATTTTAGATTTCTGGATCCTTGCATAAGACTTTGGTATAGTAATAACATATACATAATTCATAAAAAGTAAAAGCAAGCGTGATGTTGCTATGTGCTTTATTGTTTTGTCATTGAGGACTAAGCAACAATCAGATACCTTTGTGGTGATATATTGTGTATCACATAAAGCTTGCCTGAGGATCAGAGGACAGAGCCAGCCACTAGATTAAACATAGAGGCCAGGCAGTGGTGGCACACACCTTTAATCCTAGCACTCGGGAGGCAGAGATCCGAATGGATCCCTGTGAGTTCAAAGCCACCCTGGACTACGTGAGATTGACTCAGTCTAAGAGAGAAACAGAGCCAGGCAGTGGTGGCACATACCTTTAATCCCAGTATTTGGGAGTCACACACCTTTAATCCTAGCACTTGAAATCTCATGCCTTTGCTACCAGTCTTTGGGAAGCACACATGCCATTAATCCCAGCACTAGGAGGGAAGTGAAATGGGCTGAGCATAGAAAGGCATATAAGGTGTGAGGAAACAGGAACTAGAGCCTTTTCAGCCAAGGACTCACAGGCTTTCAGTCACAGGATTTGTGGAGATAGGGTCTTGCCTTCCATTCTGCCTGAGGATTTGGTAGTGGTGAGAAGTTTCTCTAGTGGCTTGTTCCTTTGTCTCTCCGATCTTTCAGCATTTACCCCAATATCTGGCTCTGGGTTTTTATTAAAAGACCATTTAGGATTCATGCCACACACCTTGGTAAAATTCTTCCACAAAGGCACTGCCACCAGGAAAACCTTCACTCACCTGGTCCTTGGTCTTCCCTTCTCGTTCACGGATGTGGTTAGCAACAATCCTTTCTGTTTCCTCACAAAGTCTGGGGAAGTTAGCCAGCTGTCAAGAAAACATGTTCGGGCATTAATGTTACACAAAGTTGTACCATAGAAACAGAGCAGAGGCGTGTGATGCTATTACAGAAGGTTGTTCCTTCTGAGAGCAAAAGAGAAACTTGAGTTTCTACAGGAGATTAATCCCAGCAGCCCTGTCAACTAGGGGGAGATGCCTCGAACCCAGGACAGTGGTTCTCTGGAAATAAAGCAGAAACCCAGTGTCCTGGCTAGTTTATTGTCAACTTGACAGAAGTTGGAGTTATTTGGGAAGAGGGACTCTCAATTAAGAAAATGCCTCCATAACATTTGCCTGTGGACAAGTCAGGAGTGCCTTTTCTTAATGAGTGACTGATGGGAGAGGGCCCTGTCCATTGCTGGCAGTGCTGCCCCTGGGTAGGTACCCCTGAGCTGTATAAGAAAGCAGGCTGATCAAGCCACGGGGAGCAAGCCAACAAGAGGCACTCCTCGTGGTGTATGTTTTAATTCCTGCCTTAAGGTTCCTGCCTTAAGCTCCTGCCCTGACTTCCTTTGATGATGGGCTGTGATGTAGAAGTGTAAGTTGAAACAGAACCTTCCTCTCCAAGCTGCTTGTGGTCATGGTGTTTTATCACAGTCATAGAAACCCTAACTAAGACACCAGGCAGATGCATCGTTGAGGCTTGTCAGGACTTTCTGGCTACTGAAAAAATCAGAGAGGAAATAACAGTAACTTTGACAGAAATGGCAACAGTGGAAATAGAAAAGAATGGACACACCCCTGGCTAATTCCAAGTAAATGACTAATTCCAATTATAAGAAAACATACATTAACAAACAAAATAGCATTATATAAACAGCAAACAGTGGCCATTACAAAATGTTTTTAATTAATATATTTATGTAAGTTTGTATGTATATACATATGCCTATGTGACTCTATGTGCTTATGCATGGAAGGGCATGTCACACCTGTACATGTGTGTGTACATGTACAGGCTAAAAGAGGGTGTTGGAGTCTTTCTCTATCACTCTCTGCCTGTTTCCCTGAAGCAGATTCTCTCCCTGAAGCTGAGGCTTACTTCTGGCTAGGCTGGAAGCCTGCAAACTCCAGCCCTCAGAGCTGGGGTTTCAAACATTTGCAGAGATACCCAGCTTGTTACCTAGGTATCGGGATCCTATTTGCAGCCCTCCTGATTGTATAGCAAACATTCTTAACTGCTGATCCATTTCTCCAACCCCTCAAATCACATTCTCATAATGTTTAATGACATGATGTTCACAATGTGATATAAGGGAAGGAAACTGAGCAACTACATAGATAATGTTCTGATGCCAAAACACCACCCTGAATCCTCAGATACACGGGGCCCCAAGAACCTTACAAATACCTAGGCTCTTGAATAACATTTCCTCAAGCTTGAAAGAAGTTAGGAAAAGGCCTCCCTGAGAGATGCTGTTTGAAGTCACCTAGGGTCATTATACACACTGACAGTTTGCATATTGCATATTTGTTTCCCAGAAAGATAAAAGCCCCAGCCTTTCAAGGAGCCATCTCAAGAACAAGATCACCCAATCTCTTAATGGTACAAGTCTACTATCTGTGAAAAGAGAAAGTTGAACAAACACAGTACAATATGAATAGTAGTAACTCTATCAACTATGCATACGTTTATTCCTCTGAAGAGGTTTCTATAGTGGAGTATTTTTATACCACTATCAAAAAATAGAGAAAACTAACTGCTTTCATAACTCATAAGCACTTGCTGTATATGCATGAAGACCCAAGTTAACCTTCCAGAACCATGTTTAAGAAAAGAAACCCAGGGATGGCAGCAAATGTCCGTAATCCCATTCCTAGGAAGGTTGGGAAAGGAGGGTCCCTGAGGCTCATTGGCCAGCAAGGCCAGCCTGCATGACAAGTCCCAGGCCAATAAGAGATCTGGTCTCAAAAAGCAAGGTAGGCAGTACCTGAGGTTGTCATCTGGCCTCTACATTCATGTATACCATATATACATGAACACACACACACACACACACACACACACACACACACACACACGTCTTTCTAGGCTTGTTTTACCCACTGAGCTCAATTGTACCATGAAAGCAGCCTGTAGTTTTATACCAACAGCTGAAACAAAAGTAAACAGACTAAATTCTAAGGGAAACGAAAAACAACAAAATCCCTGACCTCACATGAATGTGTTGGGGGCGTGAATTAGAGACAACACCAGGCAGTGTAAGCCATAAGCATCACTAAAAGTCATCAATGAAATGCATATATTTGCTATGTGCCTGATCTGCAAAGGGTTCCAGGGGCATAAAATTTAAAAATGTTGGTTTTCATTGTGAGTTTACACATGTGGTGCTTAATTCTTATGATGCACACAGGAAAGGGGGCATCAAAGTCCTTCTGACATTCAAAATGAATTCTGATGAGTCTCCGTACCCTCCACCTCATCAGCTCATTTAGTAGGCATCGCTGGGTATTTATGCAGTCCTCCTTTCTGCTCTCAAACACACTCTGTCCTGATTGCCAGCTCTGTGTCCGCCTCACTTCCATATCTCTTAAGGTGCAATTACAATTTCCATAATCATTTAAGTCATTATAACTCTCCAGGTCTTTTGCTCTGGCATTCAATTAAAAGCCTACATTGCAAAGAATTCTAATCGTGTCTGCCTAAATAATGCTGATCTAAAAAGCACCACATTTAGACTTTAATTACCCATTAATTACTTATATTCTGTAAATTATTCATAAGGGATCAGTGACAGAAGGCTTTGCTACCAGTGATAGACACTTTATATTCCTTGATTTCTATCACATCACTTGCTAGGCAATTTCCATCCACTGGCCACTATCAGAGCACCTGATGTTGAATCTTACAGTGTGGAAGGCTGGTTAATTATGTAACTGTACAGTCACACAAGAAGAATGTTCTCAAAAAGCAAGAGAGAGAAAGCATGGAGAAATCAATAGTTAAACCTACCGTAAGAATGCCTCTTGGGATTGAATGCCCTCGCAATGAGACTGAAACTTTCAGTCACCCTATATATTGATTAAATGGCAAATTACTGCCAAATACCTTCTTGTTTAAATCACTTTACTATTCTTAAATAATGAAGCTTCAATGAAGAAATAATACAACTTTTTTTCAGAATCCAATCCTTGAATGTTTGATTCTGAGAAAATTTTAATGATACACATTCTGAAAGTTGCATTGTAATAAAAAAAATACAAAACTACATCTTAATTATGTCCAATAGTTAAAGTGTTACTTGGGGTTGTGTATACTTATTTTGGGGAACCTTGATACAAAAATTTTAGTATGAACCACATTTTTCTCTGGGGGTAAAAGAAACACTTGAAAGATATTTCCATCCAATAAAACAAAAATTACACACTTATAAAATTTACTAAACATTAATTAATCAGATCATAAAAGCCAGGCAATTCAGTTTCTCCTGGGATAGGCATGAGCCAACCAAGGATTCTATGGCCTCAAGAGTAACTTTTTGGGTAATTAATCACTGTTTATGGACCTGTAGCTGGGATCCCAGAGGAAACAGACCAGGGCTGGAACAGTTTCTTTCATCTATTAGACCTGACTATGAGTCTCGCTGACCACAGATATGGGCTCTTTATTTGTTCATCTAATAGCTATAAACTTTCAGATGTTGGCCACTTGTTACGAACTAACCAGCAATTATAACTGCACTGCTCATGAAAACATTTAAAATTTATTTCATTCATGTGAATTAAGCATGCTGCCCTCAAACGTCTCTAGAAATCCCTTGCTTGTGTTTGGCACCTTGTTGAATTTATACAGAAGATGAGAAAATGGTCGTCTCTGAAGAAAGGAGAACTACATTCACCCACGTTCACAAAAGACTGGAAATGGGGAGCGATTTTAGTGCAGAGCTGTCAGGAAATGGTGAGGCTCCTCTTCAGAGCACAGAAGTAGTCTCTGTTTTACCAATGGCATTTGGGGACGCTACAAAGCTAGGAGGGTAGGGAAAGAAGCCAGCTCCTGGCTAAAGGGGCTTGGATAGAGTGACTACAGAGCACGAAATGTGTCAGCTGCCCTCCTCCAAGTGGGCAAATTCCAAATCTCTAAACCTCAAATACTTTCTTCAACTAGAGGGAGAAATGATGAGGTGTAGGATGGAAAAACTTTTAAACAGAAATAAAGAGAACTTTCGCGTTATTCAGCAAATGCTAAGAAATTAAAATTTCCAAGTCCAACCTTGGCTGGAATAAAGCTTTACCGTTGTCAGTAAAGGCATGCTTGGTTTCTTGAGGAATGCAGAAGACATTCCAACAGGTTGGGGGCGGAGGGGTTGACACTGTCTCCAAACAGTACCTGAAGGTCTTTCTTAGTCAGGGTTTTGTCTCCCGTCATCCCGAGTTTATCTTTGGTAGACACATTAATGAGCAGTTAAGTTGGGAAAAGAAGCTAAGCAGAAGGTAGCGGGAAAAGCTAAGCATTGGGCCCGGATTTCCTAGTGTCCAATAAAAGCTTCAGACAATAACCAGCCTGATTTAGAGAAACTGAAACTCGAGTCTTTTACCCAGAGTGAAAGTCCATCAACATGGAGCCACTGAACCTATCCGATGCTTTATGACCTTTCCTTTCACCCTGCTTCAGCCATGTTGACTGTCACCTGCTACATCAATAACACGTGATTTCTTTATCCTACCAATGGTGCATCCAAAACTACTACTGGGGATGCAAAGGATGGCGTAGGGTTGCAAATAGAACTGAGCTCAACAAAGCAAGTCCCCACGGTCAGAGCTTATATTCTCAGGGTCCCTTCATTGTCTAACAACAAGAGACATATGGAGTCCTGTTCACACAATCACGTGTGCTGAAAGGAAAAGGAGCAGTAAGAGGAAGACCAGGGAGCCTCCTGGGTGTTTAGAGATGGAAAAACTGTGAAACTCTATCTCGAAAAATTCAAGAAAGACTCTGATCACATGGCCTTCGAACACCTGGAGGAAGCAAATGCTTGATTTTTTTGTAGCTACTTCAGTGCACAGAAAGAAATGCAAAGTCCCCACTGCCATGTCTCTTCAGCCTGCTGAAGGACATTTAGTGCAACTGGAATGGAGAGGAGAGAAGGGAGGTGAGCTTAGGAGAGAAGGGAGGTGAGACAAAACGGGGGCAAGATCATGGCGGGTATTGAGAAGCACGGTCAGGACTTTGGATTCTCTTCTTTAGTTTCTATGGACTCTGGGTCATATATTAACTGACCTAACATGCCACAAAATTGGGTATTTTCAAACAGCACTTTTGAATGCAAAGTTCTTCTTTGGGTTTCTTATGGCCAACTAAGGTGTCTTTTTTCTTCTTGCAAAAAAAAAAAAAATTCTAAGCAGTGAGGAAAAGAATCAATTAATTGGTATCATGGTGATCCAAGAATGTGGTTTCCCAAAAGGCCAATAAATGGCACAGTTGCTAAACTGTGGTCAAAAAACAAGTTGTTCCTCTCTGTGCTTCCTGCAAAGAACTTTGGGGCCTTGTGCCAGAGAAGAGGAGGTAAAGGCAGGCAGATGAAAACTGATGCCCACCAGAAAAATTCCAAAGTTGAGATGTCCCTGGAGAGAAGCCAATGGGCTCATAAAGCCCTAATGTCCTTGCCTTGTTATCCTGAGCCGCAGAGACAACAGTGAGAAAATATCTGAGAAGAAATGCATTCCCCAGAGTTAGAAAATCTAGCTTCATGCAGTGTTGTCTGAACACACAAACCCCATATGTTTTATCCTAATGTGTGTTTATATGGCACAAGGAAAAAAATGTTAAAAGATTTTACACATAAAGCAATCAACATGAGGAGGTATAAATGAAAACAATGCTTTCAGTATATGTGTGTACAGGTATGTGAAACTATAATCGAGCTAAAATAACTATATATTTTATATGTCCTGGAGCAGTCTTGTTTTACTCTTATAATTATGGTGAAAGTATTAATAGTACTCCCTTTAACTCTCAAGAATGTCCTGCCCTGGACAATAAATTATATAGTCACTTTCTCAATGCCTTGTGTTCAAAGGGGTCAAATAATGAAGTGTTAGCATATGTAACATTAATTAGGATTTTTATCTGAAAAAAAATTTTAATTTTAATTATACTAGTTTTAAAATGAGAGGTTAATGGTAGACTTAAGGCCAAAAACACTGAGCATCGAAATAAAGCATAAAGAATGACAGATGTTTGGATGAAAACCTGTCCAGATGTCTTCATTTTCAAAGAAATGACTAAAACACTCTTTCGAAACCAAGTACATATTTCTTTAGCATCAAGGAACTTAAGAACATGTAAATTTTTAATAAGTATTTATACAGTGCCTCTCCTGGGGGTTTAGTCATCACAAGCGGTTCTAGGGTTTGGGAGATAAAAGGCAAAGCTCTTTGTTATAAATAAACTTATAATCAGCAAGAAGAGGGACTCACATGAGCAAATGAACACACACAAATTCCCACACCCTAGCTCAGGCATGATGAGAGAAACAGACATAGGTTAGCAACTGAAGCGTGGAGACAGGAGTCAGGAAAGGGGCCAGGAAAGGCCTCGCAGAGGCCCTCCAGGAAAGCATTCAGGAAATGATGAAGAGTGTGCTGGATCTTTATAAATGAGGAAGGACTGAGGAAGACAGGAGAGGAAAAGCAGACATTTAAGACCAAGAGAATCACATGCACAAATGCCAAAGACATGACAAGTCTTAGAGGGGGAGCGGACGGCGGCCAAAACAAGTAGGGGGACAACAGACATAGCAGAACAAGTACTTAGAAATTAGATGGCGAAATGCAAACCTAAGTGACTTAAACTTTATGCTCAAGGCTTGAAAGGATATTAATTTTAATAAAACAAACAAAATATAGGTCTGAATTTTAGAAAGGCTACTTTGATAGCATAGACGAGGGTGAATTTGAGGGTACTGAGGTTAGAGGTCAAAGGATCAGGAGACCACTAGAGGAATCTTCAGAACCGAAGAGAGAACATAACGTAGTTGTAGTGGTTGGGGGACAGTGTATTGGTTTGCATCTGTAATGTCTCCCATAGACTCTGTCTGGAGCCAGCAGGCCTTAGTTTTTAGCATTAGTAGGAAGGCTAGGGATCTGCGAAGCAACAGGGCCTGACTAGAGGAATTGCATTGTTAGACATGGATCTCTCAAGGTTATATGTGCCATGGGTTCTAGTCACGGTTTCTGCTTCATGGTTTATGAAATATGAACAGTTGGCTCATATCCCCCCCCCCCACCATGCATCTTCTCAGCCAGGAAAAATTGGATTTTCTCTAAAACCATGAGCTAAATGAAACCTTTCCTCACTAAACTACTGATACAGACCATTTTAAAAGGCTTGGTCTGGAGGTGTCAATTTGGGAATCATCAATAGTTCAAGGTTTAAAGGGTAGTTGAATGATAAGAGACATGATCTACCAACTAAAACTACAGCAAGAAAAGAAGGATGTCCATAATCAAGCTCAGTAGAATCCCAGGGTTTACAGGGAGGCAAAGGTGGACAGCCATTGAGAACAAGAGTGGGAGTGCTTAAAGATGGAAGAGAGTGAGAGAGAGAGAGACATGGCCACTTCAAAACAAGAGTGACTTTCAAGAGGAGTAAGAGTGTCCAAAAGTTATAGCAGACAGGCCCCAGTTGACCTTGGCCGTGAGTATCTCCAGAAAGTGGTGGAGTGCAAGCCAGATGGAGGTTGAAAAATTAACTGGAGGAGAGAAGGACAGAAGATAGGCTTGAGGTGGAGTTTTTCTTGGTTATAGGTATGTGCTGGCCTTGTTAATGTGACAGAGAATGTGACTGTACAGAAAACCAAAGACTCGTAAGAGCAAGTTTTCCTAGGAAGTGAGAGTGGACGTATAAATGTTAGCCTTGACCAGGGCCAGTGTCTTATCAGAGATAAAGATAAAGTAGGAGGGTGCTCTGAGTACAGGAAAGCTTGGGGGGTAGGAAGACAAGAAGCCAATCTCCTGGTTTATGGCCCCCATGAAATTATCATGTAAAGGTGAAGAAGAGAGTATTCAATTTAGCGTCCTTGTATGGAGAATATGAGGAGTCACTAATTGGAATCCAATGGAGTATTATTGAGTAGCATTAAGATTACATTAAGATACAAGCCTCAGTACATTGTGGCACCCATCCAACAAAGGGGCACATGGTTTCCAAGCTTCTTGGGAACTCAGGATAAAGACAAATGTTCACTTTCACCATCCTTTGAGTTTCAACTGGTAGAAACATTAAATCAGGCAGAAATTAAGTAACTGATCAACAAATCAAAGGTGTCTAACTCACCCAACTCTCTCTCCAACACAGTGGTCTCTCTGATTTAAAACTCCTTCTCTTGTGTTTTTGAATGTAGGTCTCAGAGGCAAAGAGGACAGTACCTTTCAAATATCCTCTGAGCTCTTCCATTAATTTTTTAATGGCCTTTTTAAAAATCTAAGGAAAGTTCAAGGGGTGGCCTGCATTCTGCATGCCATAGATTTAGGGACTGCATCTTCTAAGACATCTGTCTGTGATGCCAAGGACCACAGGAAGTTAGGTGAGTGTAACCCCAGCAGGGACTGAATGGGGAGTCTCAAGAAGCAACAGCATCAAAGAACAGTAGCTGTTGGCTGTTAGACATGAGCTCTGCATGGACAAAGACTGAAGGTTAATTGAGAATGAAGAAGAAAAATGTAAGCCAGCTGCTGTGGAGTAATTATTACATGCACTGTGTAAATTATGCTGTGATTGGTTCAGTAAAGAAGCTGACTGGTCAATAGCTGCACAGAATAAGGTTAGATGGGAAAATCAGACTAAGAACACTGGGAAGAAGAAGGGCAGAGTCAGGAGAGTTGCCAGGAGATGGAGAGGGAGCAAGGCATGCTGGAGGACAGGTAAAGCCATGAGCCATGTGATAACACATAGATTAATAGAAATGGGTTAATTTAAGTTGTAAGAGCTAGTTAGTAATAAGGCTGAGCTAGCAGCCAAGCATTTACAATTAATATTAAGTATCTATGTTGATTATTTGAGAACTGTTGAGTGAGAAAGAGAAGCTTGCCTATAGCTAGCTTCTAAAAATTCTGATGCTTCATGGAAGGAGACAGGGACTGGCTGTGACAGCAGGAAGATTGGAGGAGTGTCCTAGCACGACTTGCGACTTCATGGAAGACTTTTTCAGGAGAACGGTAGAATCATGTTTGGGACCCATAACAAAAGTAGGCCAATGTCATGCCTAATCTCAGGCCACTCAATATTTCTTTAGGTTTGTACCAATAAATTTCCATCTATGAAGAAATCTCTAGGGCAGACAACCTTGGTGAGAATCTAGGCTTTCTTTGTTTCACTTTATTTTATTTAAAGCAAAATATAGAATGTTCCAAGAAGACAGCAAAAATATACAAGAGATTGATCCAAAACTTGTAATGGAAAGGGAGGTTCAAAATCGGGGAAGCAAGAATAGGAGCCAGAAAGTATCTGGGCACAAACTGTCTCATCCCAGGCTTACTGTCGCTTTTCCAGTAAGTCGGATAAAATGGAAAATGATAAAAAAATAAATAAATAAATAAAAATAAAAAGATTCATACATACCATAAACACTTTCTATAACTGAAAACATAAATGTACACACATGTGCCAATCTTTTGATGTCAGGCCAGGGCCCGCTCTCTGCATATGGATCCACTGATTAGAGTTATGCCTTTTCTGTCTTACATAAACCACATCCTTCATCTACGATTTCCAGTTTTGCTTTCTTTAAAGGGAGGGAGAACGTGAATACACTTGTTAAATATTCTGAATGCAGAAACTCTACATTTTTATAAGCACTCAGCCATCTGCATGCACTGTTTTACTATTATCCTGTCCATACCTTACCAGTAGCACAGTGTTCACAGCTAACAATTTAGCAAGGCTTTGCAAAGCCTTCAACTCAATTTTCAGAGAAACCAAACCATTTTTTTCTTTTTGCATTTGATCAGTTTATACTCTGTGAAATCAAGTTGGGTGAATAGGTTTAAGGATCAGTGCAATTCCATTGCTCTTTGTTCATAGATGCAGGAGTACACAGCGCACCCAAAGGAAAGCCTTTGCACAGACCACATCTGTGTGCTGAAGCTGGAAATCTGGATGGCTAACACAGGGTGCAATACTAGTTAATCCTATGAGTCGGTTAAAGAGCCAATCACGAGTTCTTTAGATGCACAGGCAACAAGACAGGGAGCCCAGAGTGTGGCGTATTAACTGGCTTCCAACCCATGGAATGCTGGTGTTCAAAAGATGGTTTTCTTCCCCATGCACTTCTGCCCCCACCATCCTTGGCTCCTTATCCCTTGGGGCTCTTGCTGTTTGCGTGGAAAGAGAGACTTGGACAACAAGGCTCACAGAAGAACTGTAGGAATTCCACAGGTGGGTTCTCGGCTTCTAGTTACTTCTAGATACCGTGTTACTTCCCTTGCCTCCTATTGTTCAGAGTTTAGAGCCAGGAGTCTCATTCGCTTGCCCTGTTCACTATGCACAGATCTTCATCTGAGTTTCTCTTCCAGGAGACTGGGACCAACACCCACGCCCTGCCTACCAGTTGCTGCCAGTAACCACACATAAAGCAAAGAGCAACAAAAACAAAAACATGTTTTCCAGAAATGCTCATGTTCCCAGAATCAACTGTCATGGATTAGGCCTGCTTTCCCCTAAATACTACCACAACTCTCCTTTCAATACAAAAGACTTCTTTAAATGTTTTGTGGTAGGGCACACCTTTAATCCAAGTACTTATGAGGCAAAGGTAGGTGGATCCCTGCAAGTTCGAGGCCAGCTTGATCTACATAGTGAGTTCTAGGCTAGCCAGGGCTACACAGAGAGACCCTATGTAAAATAAATAAATAAATAAATAAATAAATAAATAAATAAATAAATAAATAAATAAATAAATAAATTAAAAATAAAATTTAAAAAAATAAAAAGAAACAAACAAATACAAATACGTTTAACTTTTTAAATTTATAAATGTGTGTGCACACACATACATGTATGTGGGTACCTATAGAAGCCAGAAGAAGGCTTTAGATCACCAGAGCCAGAATTACAGGCAGTCATGAGCTACCACATGTGGGTACTAGGAACTGAACTCCAGTCCTCTGCCAGTGCAGTGGGTGCTCTTAACTGCTAAGCCATCTTTCCAGCTTCCCCCAAAAGTATTCTTTTAATGGTCTTAGCAATTTAGCATATATTCTTCATAGTCTTCAGTGAGATTTCACTCAAACTGGGAAGTCTCTCCCCGAGGACTCTCCTCTATAGATTTAATATATATTCAAAGCACAGAATATAGGTTGCTGTGGAAATGGCCACTTATTGTGATTAATCAATGTGTGAGGTGTCCATAGGACTTCAGGCATCACTCTGTTTAGTCCTAACTGTATGATCTCAGGCGTCATACTTATTCCCTCCGACTTATTAATTTATGTGTGACATGAGGAGGTGGCTATGTTCACCAGTATACTACCAGGGTACTCTAATGTGTGACACAGGCTTATACCAATGATCACACCATGACAGTGAGGACTAAACAGAATGATGCCTGAAGTCTCTGGACACCTAACACCATGCTGCTGTAAATACACAAAACAAGTACAAAAACACAAACACACAGGGGCACGGCACATTTGAAACATCTTTGCATTTGGATTGGAAGGTGCATACAGAGAGAAGTCAGAAGTAATGTATGAATCTGGGTTACTGAGCCTCAGAGGCCTCTTAACCAATACATAACACTGTTTGTTTTCAGAAGGCCAGGCTAAAGTGGAATTATTAATAATTTAAAAGATTCTTTTACTGATACACACAGTGTCAATGATGCCCTTATCTAGCAATTATCTTCAACCACAGACCATAGGGATTTGTTTATAGCATTCATCTAATTATCCTAAAGTGATGTTTATCTGTTGCAGACAACAAGGAAAGGGATTCGATGGCTAAAATGTACTCGTTCTGAACTAAGCAAAGGTATTTCGGTCATGATGGAAGGCAATGCTCTGCCCACTGCAAAAGCAGCTTCCACCTTAATCTGTCAGTCTTTCCCCTTGCACAGACACAGAATGGCTTCAGTGAGGTGGAGTTAGGGGGAGCCATACAGAGGGATAAGAAAGGTGAATGAAGCAAGGAGACACTCGCTGGGAAGTTTAATAATCCGAACTTACTTTCTTGGTACACTTCTTCACAGTGTTGATTAATTCCTGCATTACCAGGTCCACGCTCTTCAAGGAAGGCCCCTTCAGCTTTACTATCTGCTTTTTGACTATTGCCTCAAATGCCATGTCTGGAGTAAACAGCCCTGTCCTGAATGTGAGAAAGAGAGCAGAAGATTAGATTTCAGCAGCTGAGTAGTAGCCAGGAGCCCTAAAACACATTTCAATTGACTTCGACTTAAATGAAGCATGCAACAGACCAGGTGTAAAAGGTATATAGGTGCCTGAGGAGACAGATCAGTCATTAAAATGCTAGCCTTGCAAGCATGAGGACCTGAGTTTGATTCCTAACACCCACCCACACACAAAAAGACAGGACTGTGGTACAAGCCTGTGATCCCAGAGGAGGAAAGATAAATAAGAAATGATCTCTGGGCTCACTGTGCATCTTCCATAGCCTGCTTGGAAAGCTTAAGGCTGATAAGAGATCCTGTTTCAAAAATGAGGTGGATGGCTCCTGAAGAAGGACAACTGAAGCCTCCATGTACAAGTGCACACACTTACATGTGCAACTGTACACCTCCCATCCTGACACATATATACAAGAGCAGGACTTCTCAGTATGTGCCCAGTGCTGGGCTCAATGCCCTGCACCACACAAGACAGCCAAGCATGTTTTCATAACTTACAAAGTAATGGTAATTGTCATTTGTCTCAATTCATTATTTCAAAACAACAAAAAGGAACGTAACTAGGCAGGCCTCTATAACAGCATGTTCCCTGTCTGAATTTTTTCAAAAAAATAGTAATATGTGTCTGTACAGAAAATTACAGACATTATTCTTGATATCACTTATCTAAAAATGCCATGTAACAATTATTTTCATATATCATTAAGGTATTGTGAGTAATCTAGAGATGACTCGATGCACAGGGAGGCTGCTGTGCGTATGTTATATTCAAGTAGTGTGCTGTTTTATAAGAGAATGTGCATCTGTAGATTGGGCTATCTGGGGGGAGGGTGTCTAAAACCAACACCCAGTAGATTACAAGGGTGATGTACTAAGTTTCCATTACCATCCCGAAAGGATTTCAAAAGTAGCTCTTTCCTAACATGTGAGCCACCCATGCACATAGTGAGGCAGTGGGGCCCCAGAGTCAACTCTCTCCATGAGGCTGTGTTAGCATTCAGGCCTGCCCCTGGCCCGCCCAGTGCCCTGACAATGTCATCCTATGTAAAGTCCCCTTTAAGAAAAACACCCTCCCCTCTCTCTCTCTCTCTCTCTCTCTCTCTCTCTCTCTCTCTCTCTCTCTCTCTCTCTCT
>CABHPH010150275.1:15633-45149 GCA_902168325.1 Peromyscus nudipes
TCTCTCTCTCTCTCTCTCTCTCTCTCTCTCTCTCTCTCTCTCTCTCTTTCTCTCAATTCAAAACCAGTGCCTAAGAAGTTAGGTATGGTGATGTGTGCCTTTAATCCCAGTATGGTAAACATGTAGAGACAGGAGGGTCCCTCTTAGAATCTGTTCCCAATATAATTTCATCCTGGCCCTGTGACAGAAACTGAGCCACAACTGGCCACCAACAGGAGGACCCCTTCCTTCACTTAAGGTAATCCATGAACCATGAACCAACAGCTTAAAGGGGATTGGCTTACACTCAGGACATTTCTATTCAACACGTACTTGTCAAATCATGTTTAGTTTACTATACATGAGCTCAAGAAATTTTTTAAATAAATTATATCATAATTCTAGACTACATTTCTATGGACTGAATGCATGTTTCCCCTAAGAGTCATATGTTGAATCCCTGTATACTTGGTATCACCACACTAGGATTTAGGGCCTTTGGGAAGAAACTAGCTCATAAGGGTGGGGCTCTCATGAGTGAGATTAGTGTCTAATAGGAAGAGAGCAGAGAGCTTGATTGTTCTATTCAACCACATAAGAGCATGTGAGATCTGAGTAGTATATGAATTGGAATAAGGCCCTCACCAGACCACACTATGCTGGGGAACACCTTGTGCTGTCAGCCTCCAGAACTGAGAGACAAATTTTGTTGTTGATAAGCTACCCAGTCTGTGATGATTTGTTATATAAGCCTAAAAATACTAAACTATAAAAATAACAGAATAATCGTACTCTGAATAAGGCAGAATTCAGCTTCTAGCTCACTCCGGCCCACATTCTGTGCTCATGTCACTCCACTCTCCTAACCACACTACCCACAACAGCCCAAATGCAAAAGGCCCAGCTCCATCAAGACTGGCTGCACTTTGCCATCTCTATGGCTTGACTCACACTACTCCTCCATCCTCAACAACCTGCATTCTAACCCTCCACCCTCTCAGGTCCACTGTATAAGCTCTTCACATGCATGTATGCACACATCTGCATTCGTGTACACACACACACACACACACACACCACACACCACACACACACACACACATATTTACTCAGAAATCAGTAGAAGACTCAGTTTGTATCGTGAGGAGTACAGGCCATAGATATAGAAAGGTTTTTCATTATTATTATTAAAAAAACTTTCTCTAGCAATAGAAAATTATTGCTGAGTTAAAACCAAGATTTCCTCTTCTGATTTCTGCTTCTCTACTTTCCTCCATTCTGATGGTGAAAAACTGCTAGCCATTTGGAAATGCTCATTTTCCTTGGTAGATTGAAGACAGGGAAAACGTGAATCACTTGCCTGATACCATGTATGTTTTTGATTGCATAGCTTATTTCTCTTCTCAATTCTTTCTCATTGAACTCCATCTGCAGATGCAAAATGAACCACAGTTATGATACTTAATTCCTTCGGATAATATTATTGAATAGTATAGAATGAGGGTAACTTGACTTCGTTATTAATAAATGGATACTCATGTCTTTTGTAAGCTATATCCAGATGGTTAAAACATCTGTTTATATGGAGTTCAAGGCCACATGGAACACTTGGGATTTCCGAGTTCCAGTGAAGCAGAGATTTTAGCTCTATTATATATGAGGGGTGCTGTGCATAAAGAATACCTCCTGGACATAAACCCAGTCACTCATTTGAAACACAGAATTCTTTTTTGCTGAATGTAGTAAAGTAGAGGCCACGGGAGAACGCAAATATGAGAGTATCTCTTGATGGGTGGCAACAGCACAGCTGTCTTTTCTCCCTGGCCATTTTAACCACCTGACTGTAAGACCTCTTTATAAAAGGAAATTAATAATACCTCATCAAGCCAAAACAGGATGCATTGCAGGATAAATATTTCCCAGAAGTCTTAGGCACAACAAATCTGCTTGGAAGTAGGATCAAAGTGTCAGGGAGCTTAGTCCCAGAAGGCACATCCAGAGAGCAGCAGGTTCAGCTTTGACAGGGATGTAGCCATTCCAGCCTCACTCTCTGTCCATTTCCTCCCTCACACTCTTCTTCTCAGAACAATGACTGCCTTAAGTCTCCATCGTATGCTGTGGCTTGACAGCTCAGAGCCTTTATCATTCCTCCTTTAATATCATGAACATGTCCACCCCGCCCCCTCCTCTTACTGCTTAACTAGCTACTCATCCTTCCAAAATCAGCTCAGAAGTCTGGCTCCTTTGCATGCTTGGGCTGGGATTCATGTCTGTGGGTGGTGTTTCCATAGCACTCTGTGCTGAAGTTTGTCACTTTACTTAGCACATTTTAATAGAACTATCTATTTACCCACCTGCTTCCCACGCCAATACACAAACATCCACCTCCTCACATGTGAGACAAGTGGCACAGCCCCTATGCTACTGAGCTCCCTTATTGAGCAATCAAGCCGAGCAAACCCAAACAACTCTTGTTTCATACCCACACGCTGACAGTTTTTCTTAGTTCCCTGGTCTGATGGGCACCATCTCTCAGTCAATGGCAAAAGCCAAAACCTGGGGAGTAATTTTGAACCTTCTGGTTTCTGTTTCTTGAATCGTACCTTGCCTATCAACCTTACCTCTAAAATCAGTCATCCATTTCTCTCCATTCTCTCTTGTTACATCATTTTTACTGAGAAACTAAATATATATATATACATTCCAGACCTCCCTTGCACAAGACCCCTTCCAAGATCATGTGCCTAATTATATGTTTGTAATTTTGCTTTCTTCCTTTTTAAGGGACCCCTGAGATTATAGGAGTTTCAGGCATTAAAAAAAAAATGGTTCATCACCTGTAGCTAGGCCTTCTTCCTTACCATATCTAATGCTTACCCATTGGTGACCCAGCAGGCATAGTGTTCTTTGGGGATCATCAACCCAATCAAGTCACACACCCCTGTGTAAAATCCTCCTGTGGCTTTCCATTGTTAAATGTGAGCCCCTCACTGCAACCAGGAAAGCCCTGGATGAACTGGGAACTTCCTTCATCTCTAAATTTTCAACTTCCTCTCACCTAGCCCTCTACCTGCCGAGTCTGCTCTTCGCTATCATAATTATTCCTGTTCTGTGGCTTCACAAGAGGACACAGCGTCTTCCCTGAGTCAATCTCTCCCCAGAGATCTTCATAACACTGACCTTCCAATTCTGTGCTGATCACAGCTAACATGTCCTTCTCTCAGAGAGAACCCATCTAAACAGCCCATGAAAAAGCACTTTCACATCATCCTACCATAATAACACTTGAAATTTTCTTAATTTGTCTATTTTTTCATTTTCTGTGTTTCCACAATAGACAAATTAGACCCTTCTCTATCTTGATCCCTAGAACTTGGGCCCACAGGAGAGTCTCAGAAATACTTTAAATTAGAAAACTGATAAATGTCGTGAAAAACTCAAGCATTATTTCTTGAAGTAATCTATATGAACTCACTAAAATCAGAAAAGAATATTTTGAGTACAAAGGATTTTATTCCAAGAACATTATTGGTCCCAACACATCATATTACATCAAAAGAGCTGCAAAAGAGAATTTGGAAATGATGTAGGGCAAAGGGAGAAAAGAACATTGCTTACAAACCTTCACTATCTCAAAGGGAAAGCGTTCGTGGAAAATGCGATTGATTTTAGCACCTCCAGAGAGCTCTAGTGTATCGACTTGGTCCCCCGACCCTTCGATTCTCTTCTCAAAGTCCACAGCAAACTGCTGGACCATCCTAGAGTTGAGAAAGAGAAATAAGCCTGAGTTACAGTTAGTTAAAGTTCCCTCGCTCTCCTGTTGTTCTTGCCTGAGTCTACGGAGGGGATAGCTTAGACTCCTTTTCTGGTGTTCTTAGTGGCACCTACTGGTCAAGTCGAGAAGGCCATTACAAGACCACAAGTTACTGAGATTTATCTTACACATTTTCACCAGAATAAATATTTTAAATATCTTTCTCTTTAAGTGTGTTCTGTTCGTTGAGGTTATAACATGAAATGGTATTTAAGGAACGCTTGAATTAAAAATTAAAGTTATGTAATAAATCTTAAATAGAATAGCCAAGTGAGCATCTACTCCTTTAATATCACGCTTGTCCACTCACAGCTCCTGCCACTCAAACCCCTCACAGGGCACTGGCTCCTTTTCTCCTTCAAAGTATGGAAACCTCAGTCTTTCTCCCTCATCCTCTAAATTTGTGCTGGGTTGTCTAAGGGTAGCCAGAGCATCAAAAGTTATCATATATAATTTTTCTGCACCTTCAGATGCCATGATTCATAGGAGTACCTTGCCCACACGTGCAACTGTGTGCTGGGCATGTATTTTTTTTCTTAGCTGTCTTGGATCAACACATCTAAAACGTGAACCACTTAACTTCTCTCAGTCCTGAGGCTACTGATTCTCCTGCGTTGGCTCCGGCCTCAGCAACTTCTTTTTGGATACTAGAGCATAGGATTCTGTTCAGGTCAGACCTTACACTGCCATAGTCACACAAACCTGTCATCACAGACTCCTCTACAACTAGCTCTGGCTCGCTTTTCTGTAGATTTCCACAGTTGGGTTTAACTTGTTATCTAGGATTCTTCATGCTATGGCCCTGGCTGTTCTCGAGGCCTATCTCTTGCCCATCCACATATACTTTCCAATTCAAACACAAAGAATATACTGACCAGTTCCCAAATGTACCATGCCCCTGTGTTTTTGTTCTTGTTTGCGGGCATTTACAGCACTATTGACTCCATTCCCTGCCTGGCTAATTTCCTTCTGTTCTAAAGACTCGGCTCAAGCAGTAATTCTTTCAAGAAACCCTTCATAATCAGTGGTCCTCAGCTACCACCATCACCTACCACTGCCCAGATGAAGGGGTCTTCTGCTTCTTCAGCCTACTTCTAGAAAATACTTTAACAGATCACATCACCACTATTTGTTTTCCTGTCAGTCACTCCCCTGAGGACAAGGGCTCACACTCAGTTTATCTCTACATGAGCAACATATAAGAGATGCATAATAACTATTTGTGCTATGAAGTAATTAATTATCTTAGACTAACTGGTTAAAATAAAAGAGAAAGGAGAAAAGTATTCCATTTGTGGTAACTTAGGTTTAGACATTCTAATTCTGACATACTAGAGCTACTACTTTCAAATTCAAAATCTAATAGAAAAATATTTTCTAATCTTCTGAAACTTGTATATTTTTATTGTAACTTGTATCTTTTTATTGTCAGTAAATTTATTGGCTATAATGGGTTAAAGTAATTACAAATTACATAGCCATGTTCCAGTATCAGGTAATGTTTTTAATGGTGTTTGTTAAACATCTGTAAAGTTGTGGCATATGCACTGAAACACTAGAAATTTTTACAAACTTCCATCTCTGTCACTTCTTCCCATACCCTCCACTTGGTGGTATTGAAATAAGCTTCACTCTATTCTCTTGCTCTACACCTTAAACCTAACACACTCTCCTCAGACTTCAGGGCATTGAGCATTCACTTCCCCTAAGAAGTAATACTTCTCCTCACATATACCTGACTCTCCTCTTCTGGGCTCCAACATTCTCTCCTTATGATAAATACAATTAGTAGAGTCTAACACAATTCATCATTTACATGTGTGTCTTCATGACCCTCTCCTCGAGTACGTAGGTTCCCAATTCACTGCTGACACCATGGTAGGTAATGCAGAGCCAGAGTCTGAGTACAGTGCATGGAAGGATGGCAGGAGGAAGGAATGAAGGGGCATGTCGGGAAAGGCAGGAGCACAAGAAGATGATCCAACAGTCTAGTCAACAATCTGATGGTGAAATAGTCTGCAGTCAAGACCCATGAAGTCACAGAGGCAAGGACCAGTCTTTACATCCTAGTTTCAGATGGATGTTGAGGTATGATTTTAACCAAAGTCAAGAAGACATAGACGTGGGAAGAACTCTACTCTTAAATTTTTTTCTTCTGTAGTATGGTATTATTTTTAAGTGAAATATAATATTATTCAATTAAGATGCCACTGAAACATTTTAAATATTTAGAAATATCTTCACTTAAAAAAAAACAGAATTAAGTCTCCTTTTGTGGCCATCACTGGAACAACAAACACCAAAATGGGTTCAATACCTTTGTGATATCTTGCTTAATATCACAAACAGTATCTTACTTCTGACCAAAGCAAAAGCCACAGAATGTATTTCAAAGCATCCCCTCACATTTGAAGAAAGATTATGTCTCCCCCTCCTTCCAAAGAGCTGAGACAGTAGTACAGTGCCAGATCTATGCCCATCTGAATGGATGCTGAAGTTCAAGTTGTAGGAGGATACCACAGAAGTCATCAGATTAGCAAAGTAGCCCAGGTTTACAGGAAGAAATATGTCACTCACACTGAATGAGTACAGCAGGAAAGTTCTAATGGCATCGCTGTCCATGTGGGCACTCACCCCAGAAGGTGGTTATTGCCACGCTAAAGCTGGACAACCATGGCAAAAAAGAATTGCTAGAACAGAAAGTCAAATCTCACCCACCACGTAGGGAAGAAATCAGACAATATAAGGATGAAACTATTGTGAAGTGTAGAGGGTAAGAGGTCCTTGTGTACACAGATAAGCACTGGAGAAGCCAGGAAAGTTAAACACTCAGGCTTGTCTCTTCAAAGGAAGGAGATGTTTGAATGCTGGGAAAGAATGTAGTTTATGACTGGCGATCTTTTGCTATCTGTAGGGCCAGGCTTTACTGGAATCCCCCAGAATATTATGTTTGTTTATCCCAGGCTTTTCTCCTCTAAATCTTGAGCATTACTTCTCAGTCAATAAAACCCATCCTTATGAGAGATATCACTTGTACTTTACAACAGCCTAAGTATTTCTATGTTATCTTAGGTCCAGGCCAGTCCTGACTCCCACAGCATTATGTTTACCTCAGTCATTCTCCCTAGACCCTTATCTTGAGCATTGCTCCTGAGTCATCAGAACCGATCTTTATGGAAGAAGCCATATGTATTTTGTAAAGAGTTTCAATGTAAACATGTCTTAAGCTTTGTTGTACGCTTGGGACTGAACTAATTGTCATCAGGAAACTTTTTCCCAAAATTGTGCTGTGCTTAAATATGGCTAAAGTAAACCACCTGGCGTCAGACTCCAGAATTTTGGCCCAGCACCAACTCACTAAGTAGTGTTGAATCAAGTTTCATCCTTGTCTCTCCTCACTGCTAACTGTGAAGCACATTGGGACCTCCCCACACACAGTGAAGATGCAGGAAGAAATGAAGCTTCCATACTAAAGATGGGTTACATGAAAAATAAGGGAATTAATTTGGCTTTGAGGTGCAAGGAATAAAGATGCCACAAAATGGGCCAGGGAAGTGGTTTAGTTGGTAAAATGTTTGCTACACAAGAAAGAGGACCTGAGTTCAGACCTGTAGCACCCACATAAAAGCCAGGCATAGTAACATGCACTTGCAATCTGCCACTGGGGGTGGGGGAGATAGGAGGGTCTCTTTGGCTTGCTGGACAGCTAGTCTAGCTAAATTGATGAGCTCTGGGTTCTGTGAGAGATCCTGTCTCAAAAAATAAGGTAGGCAGCAATCAAAGAAGACATCCAATGTTGACCTCTGACCTAAACTCACACGCCCTCACACACATTCATGCCCCCCCACATACATATACAATACACACAAATATAAGTAAGTAGATAGATGATAGATAGATAGATAGATAGATAGATAGATAGATAGATAGAACTATAAGAGGCATCAACTATCATCATTGACAGGCAATGTAGGTGTATAGGAATACTAGGTAGCTGTCTTCCAATGGAGATAGACCTAGTGTAACTTGAAGCACAGGAAAAAGGGACAATTGAGGTCAAGAGCGGTCAACAGAGAGATGAAAGGAGTGAGTGTTCTCTAGCAACTCTGCTATCCTACTATCCTACCCTACCAACGCAGGAAGAAGACAGGAAGGTCATGAAGGAATAAAAGTCCTACATGCGTTTTTAATGCTTGAAGTTTAAACAGCCATATTAAAATCATTACCAGAAAGAAAAAAAGCAATTGAAATGTGGCCTTATTCTCTATAGTTTTTAATTAATATTTCATTCTCATTCTACTGAAATATACACACAGGCAAATCACATGAGAACTTGAAATAAAGATAACAAAGTGGCATCTACAGATTCAGTTCTAAAATATAAATGATATGCTCATCTCTACCTACTTCTGAGGCAAAGGGAGAAAAACTCTCCTGAGGTATCACTGCTAGTTTTACCCCCTGACTGAATCCATGGAGATGGACAACTGGTTGAATTTATAATAACAGTAAAATCAGCAAGTGTTCCTTGAGAAAACGTTAACGATTCAAGGGGCACTGTATAGCACACATGTGTGCTGCTCGCTGCTTCTAGAAATCAGCACAACCAACAGATGGAGGCAAAGCAAACGGTTTCAAATGAACAAAAAGAGAGAGGTGACCCACTGCAGCAGAGCTTTTGTCTTCCTCGTGGGGTCTTCTGGTTTGAAGTTTTTGAAGGCTTCAACTTCATGTTCGATGGAGAGCAACTGTCCCTGGAGTTTGTTCCTGAAGTTGGGTAGGGTATCTCGAATATGGTTGGTAAGTTGCTAAATAAAACACAGCAAACACAGACATGTGTGTAAGAGTGCAGATCAGCTCATGACAAACTTCAGCCTCCGCTGTTGCCCTCATCATCGCCCCTCAGAACTCACATGCATGTTTGCAATGGACTGTGTCGGGGGCGGAGATGAAAAAGTAGTGTCCTCCCTTCCCCACTGCCTTTTGGAGAGGCTCAAAAGTCCTTCAATTAGTTACTCACTTGGGTTATCTTTTTTTTTTTTTGTCCTCCCACACCCTGCTAAAATGTACCTGAAATTACTGATGGGACTGCACTATACCATGCTAGCACTGGGGTAATTTAGATTGCTGTACACAGAAAGGAACATTTAACACCTTTAATCCCAGCACTCAGGAGGCAGAGGCAGGCAGATCTCTGAGTTGGAGGCCAGCCTGGTCTACAGAGCGAGTTCCAGGACAGCTAGGACTACACAAAGAAACCCTGTATATTAAAGACGTTGGAATCTGAACATCTCGGGCACTACCTGGTGTTTTCCTTACCAATTGGATGAGCATCCTGATGGTGCACAGGTGGTCAAAGGTACTACAGGGAGCTGCCAGCTGCTAACTTTCTCTGCACTCTGGGTCTCAGGCAGGCCCCTTCAATTTCCTCCATCTCCCAGGGCCATCTAGCTCTGACTGGTCACATTTATGCCTTCAAGGAGGTGGCTTTAAAGGGTCCATGACCTAAGCAAGGGGTATCTCCCTGCCACTGACATCTCTACCCAGTCATTTGATTGGCAATGCCTCTGCCATCAGTTTGCACCTCAAATTCCTTAAGACAAATGCTTCCAAAAGAATCTATCCAACGGTATATGTTTAATTAAAGACAAACTTGAGCAAGAAAACAAGTGCCAGTTTTCTGTCATGTGTTCTTTCTACAGTGAGACTTTAAAAATCTGAATTAAAAGAAACCAAGATTCTTGACCCACTGAAGTAACATATTGGTAATAAAAACAAAGAAGCAGAAAAACACAGGAAAAATGAAAAACAATTGAAAGCAAGGGGAAAAGAAAAATAATGAATACTAATAAGAATAAATATGTCACTGGGTGGCAGTGGCACATGCCTTTAATCCCAGCACTTGGGAGGCAGAGCCAGGCAGATCTCTGTGAGTTTGAGTCCAGCCTGGTCTACAGAGTGAGTTCCAGGACAGGCACCAAAATTACACAGAGAAACCCTGTTTCAAAAAACCAAAAATAAATAAATAAATAAATAAATAAATAAATAAATAAATAAATAAATAAATAAATCAGTCAAGACTAAATGAATTATTTTAACTTGTCTTTTTGTTTATCTCAGGTTATTTGAATGAATATAAGTATTCAATTAACCCATGGTCACCTAATTGTCAGCAGTTGGTGGCTCCATCACTCACTACTAACAAATATGAATCATCTTGGTTCCTGGACAGATACTGCTGCTGTGGCCATGAAGGAGCAAACAATAGAACGAAGAGAAGTGCATTCCCAGTACCAATGTCACAAAAGACAAGGACCTAAACCTAATAACAGCAACGGTGAACAACAGCAGTCGCCTGATGCCACGTGGGCTCTCAGAAAACAGGAACACTTGCTTCTGTTTGTGCTCGGCGAACATCTCAATAGTAGAGCGAGCGACATTGGATCCCCTCTGGGCTTTCTAAAACAGGTTTCTCCGTGACTTCCATAACCCCAGCTCCTCTAATTTTTCCGAATCATTTTCCAGGTGCCTCCCGCAACTCCTGTAACAATCCTTCTCACCAGACAGATAACATTGAAATTTTCAACTATGGATCCTATACCTCTTCTCAGCTTAGTAAATGTTCTATCTTAAGGTATTTCATTCTGTCTGTGGATTTGGTAAATATTCAAACAACTGTTCCTGCTAACAGGTTATCTCCAAACAGGACTCCCTATCCATTCTGTGAGCAGATGCATTTAGCCATCTCCTGGATCTATAAATGACACCCAGCTTCAACACAGCCAAATGAACTACCTGACAGCTACAGTTTGGACCTGTGGTGTTCTCAAGCGCCCACATGTTAAAAGCTTGGTCACCAACCCGTGCAACTATTGGAAAGTTGTTAGGACAGTGAGGACATATGGCTAGTGGGAAGAAATCAGATTGCTGGAAGTATGCCCTTGAAGGACATTAAGAAGTTGGTCCTTTCTTTCCTTCCTAGACACCAGGAAGTGAGCAGCCTTTTCTTCCATGAGCTTCCAGCATGATGTACTGTGTTGCCACGGGTCCAACACAATAGAATAAAGTAACCATGGCCGGGCAGTGGTGGCGCACGCCTTTAATCCTAGCACTCGGGAGGCAGAGCCAGGCAGATATCTGTGAGTTTGAGGCCAGCCTGGGCTGCCAAGTGAGTTCCAGGAAAGGCACAAAGCTACACAGAGAAACCCTGTTTGGAAAAACAAAAACAAAAACAAAACAAAAAAAAAAAGTGACCATGGACTGAAATCTCTGAGCCCATGAGCCAAAATAAATCTCTTTTCCTTGTAAGTTGTTATTTCAGCATATCAATGAAAGCCAATTAACCAATTAACACACTCATCTTCTCCTACAGGTCTCCAACATCTTAACAGGCTGGGAACATGGTAGGTAACCTAGTTGCTCATCAAAGAGTTCTCCATCACTCATCACAAGCTCATCTTGAGTTCTCAGTTCTCCTCAACATTTCTCAAATCTACTAGCCCTAACAAAGACCAAACTACCCTATTTTTTCCACTTTACTCTTAACTGATCTCTCCAATTTTAATCCTAACTGGTCTACAATTAATCTTCCTGCCTGTGGTTTACATATGCTTTTTTTTTTTTTTTTTTTTTTTTTTGGTTTTTTTAGACAGGGTTTCTCTGTGTAGCTTTGCGCCTTTCCTGGAGCTCACTTGGTAGCCCAGGCTGGCCTTGAACTCACAGAGATCCGCCTGGCTCTGCCTCCCGAGTGCTGGGATTAAAGGCGTGCGCCGCCACCGCCCGGCTACATATGTTTTTAACTCATCAGTCTGACCCTTTTATTACCTTTATCAGGGGTCTTTTGAAGAAATCTCTCTTCTCAGGATGATAGCAAAAATCCTTTATTTCTGCTTGTGAAAATTAGTGGCCCTAGCTTTGGTCGCCTTTCCAACTTTATCTCTCACTACCCACACAACCTTTTCCACATCTTCCAGCCACAGTAGTATTCCTCTCAATCCCTCAAAAAAATCCACCATTTTCCATTCTGCCATACCAGCTATCCCTTGGAGCCACAAGTATACATGCACCACTGATGAAGTTATCCTGATTTCTAACACAGAGTGAATATATGTGAAGCAACAGAGAGCGATTATATAGGAAAGGAAAGACCTTCAGTACACAATCCAGTCAAATTCCATTCAACACATATTCAGTGATGTCCTAACTTGGTGATCACCTGTAATCTAAATGGCTAATCATGCCCTTCTGGTTTTCTACTACTCAAAACCTACTTTATTTCTAACATATGTCCAATTATATTAGTGAATTTCCCTAGGATATTTTTCAATCTTTTGATCATTTTCTTAGGCCAATACAGATATGAAGACAGCAACCTAGAAAGTGTGACCAGCACTGGCTTCATTGGTAAAATATTGTGGTTCTTGCATGACTGGCTTGTGTTGCTCTTTAAAATGAATTGGTGTCTTTTTGTTGTTGTTGTTGTTGTTGTTTTTGTTTTTGTTTTTCAAGACAAGGTTTCTTTCTGTAGTTTTGGTGCCTGTCCTGGATCTTGCTCTGTAGATTAGGCTGGCCTCAAACTCACAGAGATCTGCCTGGCTCTGCCTCCTGAATGCTGGGATTAAAGGTGTGCGCCACCGCCACCTGGCTGAATTGGTGTCTTAAGTGATTGAGTCAAATGCTGCCTTGTGGCTTCTAAATGCTCATTTGCCCTTAATTAAAAAGCATAAGTTTATGGTAGTCTCTTACATCACTTAAAAGTATACTACTGATCTTTATTTTCTACAATTTCCTCCGTTGTTTCGCCCAAGTGCTTCAGATACAGTATCAGCTACTGTTACCATGACAGCCTTCACTGATTCCTTCATTGGGCCAACATCAGGACGTTTGTGACTACCTGACTCATTGACAGATTATGGACATAGAGAACAGTTCATATAGAAATTATTAGGATATTTGTGACAGAAGCTACTCACAATATAAAGTCAGTGCAATGGAAAGTCAAGAAGGAAGCCTATATTTAATGACCACCCATGCTTGTCACAATGTTCAACTCCCATATGGAAAGAAGATATGTAAGTAAATCTACTGAGGACTTATGGAATAGGTGTATGTGATTTATGGGAGATGGTAGGCTGAACACCAACTCCAATTCTATTTATTTTGAGTGAGTGTGTTATATGGAAAAGGTGTTTTGGATTAGTGGGAATCAATGATTACTTCATCAAGATTTATTATTTCAATATTTTAAATTAAGAAACCAATAAAGATTTAGCAAAACCATAAAAAAGTTAATGGAAAAATCTAACCTAACCATCACAGCTTGGCATTTGAAACAGATCTGAAGAGACTACCTTGTCAGAGCTGCATAAGTCTAACGAGATACTATGTATTGTGAGTGAGTGCATGCTCACACATGTGTCTCCTGTTCTAAATCTCTTGCTTGCTGTTCCTAAATCAGGAAGTGTTTTTGCTTTGAATACTGTCAAAAATATTGAGGTGAATTCAATTCAATGAAAAAGGTAATTGTGTGGGTCTAAATATCAACTTTTAAAATTATCAAAAGCAGAGTGTCTTATCTGGGAAAAAATAATTTTAAAATAATAAATGTTAATTCTAATAATCTACACATTTCATAATTGTACTTACTGCTTGAAAGAATAATTTTACCTGATTCAGGACCTTCTGGAGGTGGGGGGTCCCCATACGATCAGCAATATGTCTATAAGCCGGGTGAGAAAGAAAAAATTTCCTTTCTGCCAACATGGCCGCCTTAATGTCCTTCTTTCCATCTATGTCCTTCTGGCTTCTGTTGACCACCCCCACGTAGCCTGAAATGAAACACAAACCTATGGGATTTGGCACATTTCCTGTTATTTATTCTAGAGAAACTTCAAGGCTCTCTAACAGGCAAAATTAATTTTAAGGCCTAAAGACTGAGTCTTCTTACAACATTTAATCCAAGACCTCACTATTCAATAAATGCCACTGGTTTGGCTATTGATAAATTGTTGAAATCAACAGAATAATATCCCTCACCTTTTAAAGATCTATACACTTTAAGAAACTATATCTCAACAATAGTATCATACAGCAGGCAAGTAAATATCTAACTTAAAACAGGATGGTGTATATTTATGTAGCCTATGATGAATATTTATAACCTTCCTTCAACCTCCTTCCTTCCCCTGTTTTCCTGTTCCTGTTATTTTAAGAAATAGTTCTCCTTTTGAAACATTCCTTAATACAACACTTGGGAACATTGTGCCATTCCCTATAAAGTATAGCTAATAATAAATCACTCCCTTATAACAGAGGAAGCAGTAAAGCCAAGCTTCCCTGTGGCTCACCAGTCATTTCTCTGCCATATTATAAAAGGCAGGCCTGTAGAAACCACAGTACATTACCCCTTCGAAGAGGCAGCAGCTTGTTCTCCAGCACATCCCTGGCATCAGTTCCTTCATCCATGAGATCCAGCTTTGTGATAACGCCAATGGTCCTCAGACCTGTATCATAAACAAACACAATTGTCACTACACAGTTTGCGGGGAAAAAATAAATAAATAACCAATTCAAGGGGCAAAGTATCTCAAAACTAAAGGGAAGGCTCATATTCCAGGTCCTTTTCCTGTTTCTCTGTAGCTTCCTTTGCTTCTAGTTTACTATCACATCAGTCTGCTGATTACCTGTATAAGAAGTAAAAGGGTTACAAACCTACTTATTCATGAGATACTTTTCCATCCAAGAGAGAAAAGCAGGTATATCACAAAAATACTTCTAAACACAGCCATGTTTCACTTAACCATGGGAACATAGTCTGAGAAATGTGTTATGTGTAGAATTCATCACTGTGCAATGTAATCATTACAGAGTGTGTTTGTATAAAGTAAGTGGCACAAGGCAGTGTCTCAATGAGGCCTCCTGATGTAAACAAGAGATGCAATCAACAAGAGATGTGTGAGATTGCAGCCAATCTAAGACAGGATAAGGTTTTATGGTTGATGTGTATAGGGGAGTTTATGGTATATGTGTATAGGGGAGTTCATGTTTATGTGTGTACATGCATGTGGACATCCAAAACAACCTCAGGTGTTGCTCCTCAGGCACCATTGACTCTCGCTTTTCTTCTTTATCAATAAGCTCTATTGTTAGCCTAGAACTATCTAAGTAGGCTAAGCTAGTCAGTTGGTCAGCAAGTCCCAGGGTCCATCGATCTCTGATTTCTCAGCACTGAGATTGCAAGCATGCAACACCACGTTCAACTTTTAGCCTGTGAGTTCTGGAGCTCAAACTCAGAAACTGTGAGGCAAGGCAAGCACTCTACTAAACTGAATTGTAACCCAGCCCCCTTGACACTTTTTATGAACAGAAAAAGAAATAAAATAGCTCTTAGTAAATAAATCAGTAACATGGTCATCTATTACCATTACAAAGTTTCATGCACATACATAATTGAATATGTGATACCCTCCGAGGCCTGACAGAGGAGTGGGCAGTCTCACAACAGCATCACCACAAACATGAAGAAGAAGTTTCACCATGGTGTTGTGAAGGCTATGACATCACTGGGCTCTAGGAATTTTTAAGTTCCATAATGATCTCAGGAGACCACCGTTATATATGCAGATATATATGCAGCCCACCATTGATAGAAATGTCATATAGCATTGTAGCTCTATGAATTACACACAGCAAACATACTGAAAGGCATAAAATTTCACTATTTTTATTAATATCCTTGAAGAAAAAGAAGTCTTTGGATTCATGAAGAATCAAACACCACAGAAACACTCAGACGAAGTAGAGCAGAAATGAAAATGTAAGTAGAAAGGTCAAAGATGACGTTGATGAATCCTTCTGGAAAACAATAGAAAAATATCTTTAAAAACCAGATAAATGACTGTGAAGATACAAAGTCTGAAAAATTGGTGTCCTGGAGAGAAAAGCCCACGCAGAAATGTTCAGGAGTTAAGAAGATCCTATTCAAGAAAATGTTTCCAAAGTGAAAGATGTGAATTTATAAGTTGAATGAACTCAGCAAGTGCCAGCACGCAGTGAAAACATATGCAATTTGTCATGTCAGTGTGAGATTTCAAACCACTAGAAACAGAATGTTCCAAAAATTCTGCCAGATTAGTCTAAATAGGAAGCCGCATGAAGATGGTTGGGAGGCGTGGCCATCTTGGCATTCCCAGAAGCAAATTGGAAACCCAAAAGCAACAGAGAAATTGTTTCAAAATTTTGAAGGAAAAAATATTTAACCTATAATTCTAATTTATCAATAAGTGTGACAGTAGAAAAACCTGACTATTGACTTGCTAAATCCCAGAATATTTAAACTCCTTTTGTCTTTCAGGTACCTAGTACAGTATGTACCCTACAAAACAGGGGTGCAATTTAAAGAAAAAATGAGAACCAGGATCTGTGAGGGGTCTTCAGCAGTAAGGTTGCACCCCTTTTTCTGGAAGGCACCAAGGCCAGTTGCGGTAGCCTATATTGGCTTTTGGGGGGGGGGTCAGAGGTGTCTCTTAGACTCCCCCAAACAATAAGTCAAAGGTTTCCCATGCTTGTCATTGAGGTTTTGTTGAACAGTCTATAGTTTGGGGGAGGAGCATTGTCCTTCAGTTATATATATGTGTGTGTGCGCATTATATTATATGTAATTTTAAATAAATATAAAATATTTCCCTATGACTTTTTCAAACATCCTTAGTGTAACTTATCCCTCCTCTTCCCCTCTCCAGCTGTGTTTAGAATCAAATATACGTGTGTGTGTGTGTGTGTGTGTGTGCATGTAGGTATGAGAGAGTAATGTGAGGACTTCTAAGTTTTCTTCTTCTACATTACAAAGTCAAATAAGAATTCAATAATTTTAAATGTCAAGAAGTAGCAGTATAACTATATTATAGAGAGACAGAGAGACAAGTACCAAATGCAACAGCTACAAGGGTTGAAAGTGGGTACCTCAGGAAACAGGGAATCAGGGACCAGGAGGGATGGCATCAATAGATTTTATCAAAAGGTAAAATGTCTTTTGATAAGTGTCTTTTACCATTACCAAATGACTTATACATATATATGTATACATATATATCTTAAAGTCAGCCTATACATGTGTGTATATATGTACATATATACATACATATATATGTGGGAGAGAGAGAGATCTTAAATGTGTATGTGTATATGACTTTAAGAAATGTATATACATATAGTTTTAGTTTTTAAAAGCTGGTTAAAAAGCATCTCTTTCCTACTCCTGTATCTCTAAAAAGGCAGCCATGTCCTCACTTAGTGAGGTAGAGTACCAGAAATGGAAAAGAGGCTATTTGCTTTCTCTTTACATGTGGTTCCACAAATAGGCGGCTTAAAATAATCAATGAATGAACTCCTGCTGGCAGACTCAAGACCTGCATTGATGGATCTCAAAAAGCCATTGTCAGACAAGATTTCAAAGGCTTTCAAGGCACGCCCCTGGGAATTTAAAGACCTGCATAAAACAGAACACATTGTTGATCCCTGATCCTGTGCCAGTCTCATTAAGAACTCAAAACGAAAACCATATGAGATGGGTGCTATTATTTTCTCAATTATACAGGTTGAGGAAAAGAGAGAGGAAAAACACACTTGCCTAAGGGGTCACAGCCTGGACACACGGAGCTAGAGTTTGGTGGTGCTAAATCCAACAACCTCATTCCATTTTTAATCCCACTAATTTTCTGCATCCCAATTCTTAGATTCTCTAAGTAATTAGCTGTGTTATTTGACAGCTTAGTCATAACATCTAGTCCCACTTGTCTATAGAACTAGGGGTTGGCTACAAGTCAGAATTCTGGAGATGGGAGTGATTTCCAGATTTAGAAGAGGTATCTTTAGAGATGAAGGAAGAGCAGGTTGCAAGTTAAGACACTCCTGATTCTCTTGATAAAAGACTAAGTGCAGAGCTGATAACATTTTCACTTTTGTTTTTCTGTGGTGCTTTTCTCCAATAAAGAACAGGCATGGTGCTGAGAACCAGTGAGTCCTGGGAATGACCTTGAGAAGACATAGATGCTTCCAAAATCGGATGCTTATGTAGACAGGAAGTTGAGTGCACTGACTAAGGAACAGACCTCTCACCCCTTCTCATCTCTGGGGTGTTCATTTCTTCATCAGTAGGAAACTGCATCTGCCAGTTGGGCAGCCACACACCACAGCGCCCTGCTGCCCAGGAGTAGTTATTAGCAACACTCCTCGCAACTCTCAGAAGATGAGCTTTCTGAAGAGGTTTTATAGGCACTCCAGCTCATCACAAAAAGGGAGACAACAGCGACTATGGAATCTAAATGAGAGTAGCAAGAGTCTAGTCTGGCAGGTAAACATCTCAATCCATCTCTACAACATGTAAAAATAAAAATGGGCAAAGCCAGAAAGAAACCCCTCACACATCTGTCAGATGGAAGATCATAGTGAAATATGCTGCCAAAAATTTCTGGCAAGACAGGTAAAGAAAAAACAATCCATTTTACAAAAGTAGAAACTTAGAACTGGAAAACTCACTGGCAATCAGTCTCAGAGTAGGGAAACCTAGTTTGTGCTTCCGAAAAACAATCTTTGGGACATTACAGGGAATGTTATAATTATCCAAGGACAACGAGGTGTGGCTTCCCAGCTGATGGTGTTACAGATGAGTAAACTAATGCTCAGTGTTGAGGCAGGAAAAGCTAAATACTGCTAGATGGACTTCAATGTGAAAACCATGAAAGTTAAGAGCAAGACACCATCACATTGTGTGCATTCACGTGTGCATGCGTGTGTGTGTGTGTGTGTGTGTGTGTGTGTGTGTGTGTGTGTGTGTTGCTTTGAGGAGCTCAAGGCAGTTCTTACATAAGAATCACCTGTGGCGGTGAGAGGGGCGGGGCAACCAATTTGAAGTCTGCCAAACAGCCGTTCCTCTTAACATGGTATCGTCTTTCTTCTCTGTTTGCTGTCATCAGCTACCCTGACAAAGGCAACTTAAGGAAGGATGGGTTTATCTCGAGGTACAGATTATCATGAGGGGAAGTCAAGGCAGCAGGAGCTTGAAGCAGCTGTCACGTACACCTAACGGTCAGAAGCAACAAGTGTGCATGCAACCAACCAAAGCTCAGCCTGATTCCACCATGTTACATGGTCCAGAATCTCTAAGGAACAGCCCCACCCACAATCAAGACAGGTCTTCCCACATCAATTGATGTAACCAAAATAGTCCCTTATAGGCATGTCCAGAGGCCCATCTCCCAGATGACTCCAGATCCTGTCGACTTGATAGATTATAAACATCATTATAAACATCACACATAGTGGGCCCCCAGGAGAAGCTGTCAATAGGGACATAATCCTCAGGGGACTTTTCAGGGCCAAACAAATCAATTGAAGGAAAATGTTCAATTCTAGCCTGTCCTAGACATTTCTGCTCACCTAAGAAGGTGGGGGAAAAGGATATGAAACACTTACAAAACCCAGAGGCATGAGCTTACTAAAATAGTGACCTAATCACTGGCTATAATAGAATATTTTCTCTCACTCTATACGTTACCCAATGTGTTATGGAAGGCCTATTTGTCATTTCCTACACACAGTAGTATATCATGTCTGGTTAATGAGAAAAAAAATTACAGAGCACAAGAAAAAAAATACCACAGTTTCAAGAGGCACAACAAGCATCAGAACCAGACTCAGATATGGCAGAGATGCTCAATTTAACAGACTTGGAATTGTTTTTAAATGAGATTACTATCCCAAGGACTATAATGAATGGTACACACCCTGTGTCCTGTGAGAACTAAGGGCAGGGGATATTGCTCATTGGTAGAATACTTGCCAATGTGCACAATGCTCAGATTCAATCCCCAGCACAAAAGATAAGTCCATTATATGTTACCTACAGAAGAGCCCACTTTAAGCAGAAGAACATATATAAATCAAATGAAAATGAATAGAAAAAGGTATCTCATGCTAGCATTCATCAAAAGAGTTGGAGTATCTTTATTAATTTCAGACATATAGAAGTTCTTTCCAGCAAAAACCAGTGTCTATATATATATATATATATATATATTGCAAAGGAGTGTTTCTCAAAATACACAGAGAACTCATGATATACAAAGGAACTGCTCTGGGAGAAATAAAAACCTTCTAATTCAATAAAATGGACAATGGGAAGGAAACACCTTGAGTAAAAAACCAGAACAGGTGCCTCAAGAGGAGAGAAGCAGATGGTGGGTAGACATTTAAAAGATGCTCAACATCTGCATTGCTAAATTGTCCCAGACTGAGGCAAATACCTGAGAGAAACGCTGTCTAGGATGATTGATTTGGTACCCAATTTTGGCAGACTCCATGGCTTTAGTCCTCATGGAAGACAGACTGTCATGGCAATGAGGGTGTGCTGGAAGAGAACTGACTGTATTGTGGTAGCCGGGAAGTGAGAGAAGGGTGGGATAGAGCCGGGACAAGGTACAAAGTGTAGTACTTGCTTCCAATGACCCGGCTCCAAATAGGCCCCACACCCTGAAGTGTCACCACCTCCTCTTCCAAACCCTTCAACACGTGAACCTATGGGGAATTTTCCATTCAGACCATACCAGTGTCATATGTCATTAAGAAGCAGCAATTAAAACACCAATGAAGTAACAGTATTCACCTATCAGAATGGCCAAAACCACAAAAGCGGCAACACCAATGTTCTATGAGAGACTAGAGGTTGGAAAATCCCACACATTGCTAGTAAGAATGCAAAATGATACAGCCATTTGGTAGGAGGAAAAAAAAAACACCACGCTCAAAAAGGTCAAATTTGTAATCACATCAATCCCACTCCTTACCAATGTCTACAACTTGACTGATTCTGATCTCTAGTAAAACCCAATTGTAATATAACTTCTGCCTAGCTATTGGCCATTCAGCTTTTTATTAAAAACCAGTCACAGTGATACATCTTCACACAGTGTAAAGGCATATTCCACAACATCCAATGACTTTCTTTTTCCTGCAGGACCACTAGTCTTTACCTCCCTATCTTCACAACGCCACTCACTTCAGCTTCACTACTCCTTGCCTTCTTGATCAACTCTATGTATCCTTCAAAATTCATGTCAGGCCTACCCACAGTCCTTAATCAGACCCTCACAAATACAATTCATGGCTCATTCTCTTTGCCTTCAAAATTCTCAAATACACTGAAATTGCAGCTCTACAACACCAAGAGTATGCTTATATTATGTCATTCATGAACTATATATAATGTGTATATGTTAAATCATTAACATAGGTGGCAAGCACAGTGAGAACTTAGTTTATAAGCCAAATAAATGAATGAAAACGCAAAGTTATGTTTTTATCAGGATCATACAGAAGTTGAAACACAGATTCTAGAGAAGTTCCATAACAATCTCTCATGCTAGCTAGTTTACTGTCAATACACACTGATTTATTGCAAGGATACTACCATTTCTTCCATTTATGTGTGCTAGTAAACTGTAAGTAGTGTGATTCTTTTCATCTAATTAAGAAGTGGAACCACACCAAGCCACAGACAACATTATCAGTTGCTAGGAAATCAATCTGGAACACAGTGCACAGTGATACAATAACAGTAAAAATAGTCATTATAGAAAAATATACACAAAAATATACACAGCAAGATTAAAAACATACTTATTAAATTAGATGCACTCCAGTTAATTCATGTTTTAGGTTTGGGTGGGGTTGGGGATGAAATAAATGTAGTTCTTTCTATTTGGCAATGGTTATGAAATATTTTATTTCTAAAAGCACCCAGTGATGAATAGGAAGAGTTTAATCTATTTCTTTCTATATGTTTTCCATGGGTTTCATTTTCTCATTACTTCTAACTCTACTGAAAACAGTTTTCATTTTCAAAGTCATCAGTTGATATTATTCCATGTGTTACTAAATAAAATGTTAAGTACATAGTATAAAATATTAAAAATTCATGATGGCAGTAGAGACTCTATCTTATTCTTGTTCCACAGAGACTCTATCTTATTCTGGTTCCCTAGGATAGTCCAGAGACAAGCCAAGTATTTGGAAATTGTAATGTCTATGGAAGGAGGAGAAATATATTAGAAGAGAGGAAAGGGAAAAGAGAAAGAACAGAGAACAGAAAAGATTAGTTTAAAAACAAGAAAATCTGTGTACAAAGTGTTTCTTTCAGAGATGTTATACTCCAAAACAGAACTGAGGCATGAAAAAGAAAAATGATCCTCATGCTCCTAAACCTCCTGCTGTGTGTCAGCTGAACACACTTCCTTCTTTTCCACTGACATGGGGCTAAATTAAACTTCCAAGTCTCATTTACAAATGAGTAGCAATGTGCCTGATGTTGTTCCTGTGATTAAGACTGAGCTAAAGGGATATAAACAGAACTGGCATATACCACTTTTAGAGTTGGTCTATATAATTTCCCACATCTGTTCCTAAATGTTCTTTTGCCTTTGTCTTGCTGAATAGAATCATAATAGGTCACTAGGTCTTTAGGGTGGCAAGATGGAAGGAGCCTGGATCTCTGAATGACATGAAGAAAAACAACTTGTCTGGGATGACAGTACTAACGCCTGAGTCCACTTACTACTGTACATTGATAGGCATGGTGGATCTTTGAAGAGGAGAGTTGTCATAATGAATACCTGACATTGGAAGGTTAAGTGGCAGAGAAACAAATACTTCAGGTTCATTAGAAAGCTGATCTGTGTTCTAGGCTTTGTGTAGGCTAGGTACATATGGTAACCTGTACCCATAGGAAAGATGTACCTATGGGAAAGATCCAGAGTGCTCATTTGTCTTGACTGTTCCTTGCCACTAAAACAAATAATTTCAAAAACATATTAGCTCATATAAGAAATTTATCATTTGTAAATATAAATAAGAGATTTATTTTTAGAATAAATTTATAGATTTAAAGAAATCTATAAATTCGTGTCTGTTGGTTTTTTAAAAGCTCACGTGTTCTTATGAGTCAAACAGTAGAAGAAAATGAAAGTCAATTAAGAATTTTCCATTAAGCAAATCATTAATAATTTCTGCCTCAAGCCATATAAGAATAATGGAATTCAGACATACCCTTCTTTGGTGAATATGTACTGTGTGTGTATGTGTGTACGTGTGTGTAGTGGTCATGCCTATGGGCGCACATGTTGGGGGGTGTACATGCACATCTATTCACATGCATGTAGAAATCATAGGTTGAGGTCATGTGTCTTCCTCCATCACTCTCCATCTTTGAGGTTGTATCTCTCACTTGAACCCAGAATTAGCTGATTCAGCTCATCTAGCAACCGGACTTCTCCAAGTATCTCCTGTCTCAACCCCTGCCCCATTGTTGAGATTATGGACAGGCTCTCTATCACACCCATCCAACATTTATGTAGCTACCAGAGGTCTCATCTCTGGTCCTCATGCCTTAAAGTTCATGGCAAGCACTTTATTCACTGAACTGTATCTCTGCAGCCTTAGGAACACCTCTCTTTCCTAAACTCTAGGAAACTGGACATGCATTCATATGAAAACTGCTTCTGACATTGAGTAACATGTTTCACAGGACTGTGACAGTGAGATAATAAAAACTAAATGACTACACAGCCACTTCCTGCTTGGTGGCTCTTTCCAGACTGTGAATAGGACACCATCCAAGGAGACATCATGTTTAATTCAGGAGACACAGGCTAGCATTTGAGGACACTGAGACATTAGACTTTACAGAATAATACACCAGATAAGGAGGAGCCAACAAGAGGGAAAAGCTCCAGAAATTTTCACGAGGGTTCTTTGAGTCTCTGTAAACAGCAGTACACGTTAGGTAAAACTCCATTTGGCTAGCAGGCAAAAGAAAACATCTAGGATACTCTAAGCCAAATAACTCCCAGAGCCTTCATAGGAATGGGAGTCATTTAAGATTCTACCAGCAAACACAGAGAGACCCTGTGGAAGATGAGATGCTAGAGAAACCAGACAGTCAAACCCGGGAAACACTATTACAGGCCAACCATGAAAAGCATACATTAAAAAAAAAAATCCAACTGATCTTCAGGTAATGTAGCTACTTTCTAATACAAAGTCCAGCACACTTTTAAAGAACACAATAACATTCAGAATGCAATTAAAGTAAAATTCAAAATATCTGATGTTTAAGGCTAGAGAGATGGCTCAGTGCTTTAAAGTGTTTGCGGCTCATGCAGAGGACCCACATTTAGGTTCCAACATTCATATCAGGCAGCTCACAATTCCCTATAACTCTAGCCCTAGGAGATCCAATGCCCTCTTCTGGCCACTGTAGGCACCACACTCACGTGCACATACTCCTACACAGACACACATATATACACTTATTTTTTAAACTAAATCTTTAAAAGAAATAAATCATACATAAATTTGTATCAGAAAGCTTTCTATATAATTCCAAACTACTTGGAAATTAGGGAATAGGTCTTGAAATAACCATGGATTATAAAAGAAGACACAAAGAAAGTTTAGAATATAGACAGTCCTCAACTTAACTATGGTTCAACTTAGAATGTTAAAAAAAACATTTATTTATTTGTGTATACTTGTGTCTATGTATTTTGACATGTACATGCGTACATATCACACATGGGGAGGCCACAGAAAAACTTTCAGGGGTTGCTAGGGGATGTCTTTCTGTATGCTATGAATATATGTTGTTCCCATTGGTTAATAAATAAACTGCTTTGGCCTATGGCAAGGCAGCTTAGAGGCAGGCAGGAAATCCAAGGAGAGAGACAGGAAAGAGAAAGGCAGAGTCTGGGGAGAGACGTCAGCCTGCCACCCAAGGAACAACATGCCAGCAGACCAGTAAGCCACAGAACACATGGCAAAACATAGACTAATAGAGATTGGTTAATTTAAGATATAAGAACTAGCTAACAAGAGCCTGCCATAGACCATACAGTTTGTAAATAATATTAAGCCTCTGAGTGATTATTTTATAAGTGGCTGGGGGACCCCCAGGGCTGGGCGGGACTGGAGAAACAAGAGGGCATGGGGGGTGGGGTGGCAGGGGGAGGGGGACAGGTGAGACTGGAGAAAACGTCCAGCTACAAGGGGTCATTTCTCTCCTTTCTCTATGTAGGTCTCAGGGACCCCAGGGTCATTAAGCTGGGCAGCAAATGTTTTTACCCACTGAATCATCTCACCAACCGAAGGATGTTTGGACTCTATGATGATACAAAGCAAGACACATTCAGTAGAACCCATATTCTGAATTTTACATTTGATCCTTTTCTGCACTGGATGTCTGTGGTACAATATATAGTTTTATGATACTAAGTAATGACAGAAATCTACAGCTCATAGCCAGGAAGCAAACAATTGGTTCTCAGCATTATATTGTGATGCTAAGCCATGCTGTTCCAAATATTAAGTATGTTGGTGGTATTTTAAATTTCTATGGGATTTTCAACTTGTGCTGTTTTATCAGCACATAGCTTTATCATACGTGAAGGATCATCCACACTCTGAATAAAATAAAAGCTCACCATATCAAAACATCTGTTATATAGCTACACTAAAGCTTAGAAGATTCCAAATGCTATTACCAACTAAGAAAGATTTCAAACCAACAATCAAAGTTTCTATCTCAGGAAATTAGAGGATAACCAATGAAATCCAAAATAAGAAGTATAAGCATTAATAATAATAGTGGAAGTTGATGGAATAGGCTATAAATAAGTAATAGAAACAGTCAATTAAATCAAAGGCTTGTTCTTTGAAAAGATTGGTAACACTGTCTATTTTTACTCTTTAACTCAACTTTTACTGGAGCCCTTAGCCAAAGCAAGAAGAACAAATCAAATGTATATAGTTGTGAGGAAAAGTGTTCGTATGTTTATTTGCTGTTTGTTTGTTTGATATAGGTGAAAGAAAAATTTCACACACAGCATGATTCTATATGTAGAATGTTTCAAGGAACCAACAAAATCTATGAGAGCTAAAAAAAAGTTTATTAAAATCACAGATTACAAAAATAAGAGCAAGCTACAAAAATAACTCATAGTCTTATATACTATTGGTATGCAATAGGGCTATCCAACAAAACTTCTTATAATGATGAAAAATACTCCCCATGTGTGAAACTTCCTAAGACAAATGCTATTAGCCATGTGAAACTGGGTGCCGACAGTACAGCAATGCCATGGAGAAACTAATTTTGAACTTTTATTTACTTTAAACTCATTTAAATTTGAATAGCCTCATGTGGATAGAGGATAACATGCAGGATGGTAGGAGGTATAGATTTAATGTCATTCCACACAAAAACTCAGTAAGCTTTTTTGTGGAAACTGAAAAACTGATTAAAATTTCAGATGCAAGTATAGCATATCTATTATAAGAAATAGTATATATGTGTGCATATATATAAACTCTGTTTCAAGCCTTGCTATAAAACTTTACTAGTCACAACAACACAAAACAAGCACAGGAATAGGAACAGCCACACAGACAAATGGAATAAAGCAGTGATTCTGGAATTATAGATATAGATGTAATAATCCACCAATAAATTATCAAATATGTAAGACACAAATATGCATATATGTGGTGGTATTTGTAATCTAAGAAATAAAGCTTGCCTGAAGATCAGAGGACAGAGCCAGCCACAGAGTTAAACATAGAAGTCAGGCAGTGGTGGCACATATCTTTAATCCTAGCACTCGGGAGGCAGAGATCCGTCTGGATCTCTGAGTTCAAAGCCACACTGGGCTACATGAGATTGATCCAGTCTTGAAGAGAAACAGAGCCAGGCAGTGGTGGCACACACCTTTAATCCCAGTACTTGGGAATCACACACACCATTAATCCCAGCCCTAGGAAGGTTGAGATAGGAAGTGAAATGGCTGGGCAGAGGAAGACAGATAAGGAGGGAGGAGACAGGAACTCGGACCCTTTCACCTGAGGACTCAGAGGCATTTAGTCTGAGGATTCATGGAGACAGGATTGGCTGAGGAGTTGGCGAGGTGAGAAGTGGCTGTGGGCTTGTTTCCTCTGATCTTTCAGCATTTACTCTAATATCTGACTCTGGGTTTTTATTATAAGACCATTTAGGATTCATGCAACACATATACATATATAATTGACTCTGGATGATGATATGCATGTGATTCAATGGAAAAGGGGTAATCTGTTTAATATGAATGGTCCCAAGACTGAGTCTCTGACCTTTTACTCTACACACACACATACACACACACACACACACACACACACACACACACACACACACACAGGATCACGGACCTAAATTTAAGCTAAAACTATAAAACTTCTAGAGGAAAAAGAAAAATCTCTGTAAACTTAGAGAAGATTCAAGGAAGTAGGCACTGCATAAGGAAAACTGGTAAACTGAGCATCAAAATTAAAATTTGCTCTTCTAGAGCTAAGGTTCAAAAATATAAAACAGTAAGCTACAGAGTGAGAGAACACATTCAAATGTGTAATGAAAGATTTCCACCAAATGTATTTTGAAAACCTTGTAACAATTCTAAGAAGACAACACTTTAATTTAAAATAGACAAAGGCATTAGGAGTGTAGCTCAGGGAGAGAGAACTTGCTTAGAAAATGTGTGGTTTATCCCTAGCACAGTGCAATAAATAAGTAGGCCAAAGAGAGAAACAAGTAAGTGGGCAAAAGGCTCGAATAGACATTTCATAAAAAAGTAAATACACGTGATGAACAATGACACAGACTGACTCTCAGCATTGCACATCAGAGAAAGGCAAGGCAGCACCACCACAGGGGCATTCAAACAACAGCAACTAAGATCAGCAAGGGCAAATGTCAGCCAGCATGTGGAAGATGCAACCTCTACCTGGGTATCCGTGTAGTGAGACTCTTCAGATGTTAATGTATGTTCATGCGGGAATCCCTCTCTTGGTTCTTTTCCCAAGTGGAATAAGATGTGTGAACACAGAAACACTGTACATTGATATTCATGCCAGCTTTATTTGTGAGCATCCAGAAGTGGAAATAGCCTGAAGCTGTATTCACGGGCAATGCATCAACAAAACATGGCACATACACAGGGCAACACAACTCAACAACTCAGAAACATGAACAACAGAAGCCTGCAGCCATGTGAAAAGATCTCAAGAGACAGCCATATGTAAGGAGTGCTGATGTACGACTCCACTTCGATGGAATGCTAGGAAGACAGATGGAATTTACAAGGACAGAAAGAAGTGTCCACAGTTTCCTGGGGCCAAGAGTGGGGTATGCTGGTTGAGACTGATGTCAGCAACTTTTGTGGGTGATGGAAATGTTCTCTAGCTCAGTTGTGGTGGACAGACCATGGGCACACCATCGTCAAAACACATTGGACTTCACACTTACAATGTATACCTCCCTGTGTGAGGCTCTGGTCTGCAGTAGCCTCAATTAACCCTGATGAGTTGAGAGAAAGAGAGAGAACTAGGGTGATAGAGGTATCTCATTTGTATCAAAGGAACAAAGAAATAAAACAGATTTAAGAGCTAAGTCTAGGAGAAACCTCTGGGCACTGTTGTTTATGTGTAGAAGTAACTAGAAGCAGATAGTCAAGAAACAAAGAGCCTGCCTTAAAAGCCTTCAAAGAGACTTAAAACCTCATTTAATGCCCCAAGTGTATATGAGAAGTAGGCAGGTATTGAAAGCTACATTTCTCTCAAGAAGGGCAAGAGCCACCATTTCTACTTCAGCTACATCATGAAGGAAAATGAGCAAAGAAGAGACTCTGGGAAATTTTTTTTTTTTTTTTTTTTTTGGTTTTTCAAGACAGGGTTTCTCTGTGTAGCTTTGCGCCTTTCCTGGAACTCACTTGGTAGCCCAGGCTGGCCTCGAACTCACAGAGATCCGCCTGCCTCTGCCTCTCGAGTGCTGGGATTAAAGACGTGCGCCACCACCGCCTGGCGAATTTTTTTTTTTAATGCCCAAGTTCACATAGCTATTAAGTGGGAGAGCCAAACTTCAAACTCTGGCAGCACAGCTCCTTGGTTTGTTCGATTAACCACTGGCTCTGTTTTCATACGTAATTCTTGTATTGTTACAGTTTCATTCATGTAAATCCTTATTAAGGTAAAGTTTCCTGGGAATGTCTGCTATCTCACAGAACAGCTTGTGATTTTGTTCCAGCACGCTGCTGCTTCCTGGCCTCGCCTACCTGCCAATCACTGTCACTGTCCTTCCTAAACCATCTTTACTGTCACCAAATGACTCCAACACACTGTGTTCTGGTCTGAATAACAACTCTCACTTCCCTCTTGCCTTCATTCAACCCCAATACTTTTCTTTTGTGCCTCACAGGAGACAGCGTGGTCCTCAGATGCCACAAAGCCCTGGATTGAGAAAAGAGTTGATGTTGCAAATTATTTAGTGTTTCTTCAAGCCAAAGTCTTTCTGATGCAAAGAAAAAACACTTTGGTGTTTTGCTTGGTGCTAAACATCATCTGGTCATGGCACCTACTACTCCTCTTCCTTGCTGCCATCTATGAAATGTCTCCAGAGTCACCATCAACACACATACACACACACACACACACACACACACACACACACACACACACACTTACTGAGGGTTTTAGCATCCTCATGTTCCTCACCACACTTAGTTCCACCACTATCCAGGCAGGGTTGATATGTATGAAGATGACGATGTGTATGAAGATGATGATGTGTATGAAGATAATGATGTGTACA